>JAMQCK010000309.1:0-29137 GCA_024196135.1 Pleurotus ostreatus/Saccharomyces cerevisiae fusant | reverse complement strand
CCAAGAAGCTGAAATGGTCATTCGAGCTGAAGGGGAGGGATAATATGTTGGCTCAGACCCTTGCGGCGCTCTCGAGATACAAGTTGTAAGTGTTTTTCTCCTTCGAGTTGGGAAAGTCTTGCTGATCCGACAGATCTCCTGATGCGGAGGCCGAATCAGGTGCCGCCAGGTCTCCAAAAGCCCAGCAGGCATGTCCTGAAGCTATGGATGTTGATCCTGTGCAGGAGGGAGGGTTTGTGAGTGAAGACGAGTGCATGGGCGAGGACGAAGAGGATTTGATGGACACGGATTCCTACTAAGTCGCGACATCGACCTTGATTTGCTCACGGTACATGCAATCCGAGGGTTTTGCATTTAGAGTTTGCAGGACCATGTAGATACATGCATAATCTATGTATATTGTATATACAACGACTCGAGTATATTGTATATACAACGACTCGATAGGTGCTCTTTCCAGAGCGCTATCAGCAGGAACATCGAAATCTCTGATCTGGCGGGGGTATCAACACGACCAAATAAGCCGTTTGATCGCGGGCGCATGCCCACCCCCAAGAGTACGCCCTGCACCTTCGCTAATCTCCTACAGAAGACGTTTGGCCCGTTCGCTATTGAAGCACGAAGTTTGAAGCGCGAACTCGTTGCGGACCAAGAGGTACTTCCAGGCTGAACATTGAGTGTGGCTTCCTTGGACCCGTCGTCCAAGGTTAATTTATTCTCGTCCCGATGTACCTACAAAAATACAAAGCCCGCGCGCCGTCCACCCCGATAAATACGTGGTATGTGGTATGGTAAGGACAGCTGCTGCTACAGATAGCGATAGTGAAGCACAGCCGCGTAGGCGACCGACCCGATGTTGTACAGTAAATTAAATAAAATAAGCGTAGTACTCGAGCAGGGAGGCGCTCAAGCAGCCATAGCCGGCGGCACTCCCGTACAGCGATGACGCTCGAGCGTAGATGCGTTTGAGAAGAAGCGCCGGCAGACATCGCATGTGAACTCGCATTTGTGGCCGTGCTTGTTGACTTCGTGTCTGGAGCGCATGTCAGCAGTGTGGAGGGGAGGGGGACGATGAGGCGAGCGCACCTCATCCGGTCGTGTTGGCGCGAAAAGTGCGCGTCGCAGCCCGGGTAGTGGCACTTCAGCGCGGGCTTTTTGCGAGAGACGGGGATCATCTTGGCCACCGAGCGCGCGCGCTTGACGGCCTCCGAGCTCCCTGATATGGGGATCTCGTCGTCGAGGGTGCATCCGTAGGCAAAGGGCGAGCCCTCGGGATCGGAGTAGCCCGCGGACGATGATGAGGCGGTCAATGGCGGGGAGGGTAGACCATCAAAGGAGCCCGAGAAATAGCCGCCGAAGCCGTACGGTGATGAGAGTGAGGCGGAGGGCGAGCCGGACGCGCCGCTGAATCCATTCGCATCGTTACCCCAAGCCGCCTTCCCACCTGAAGAAGCATAAGCCGCTGGACCGCGTGAAGGTTACTAGGGTGCGCACCGTGCAAAGCATCCAAGAACTCGTCTGTCCTTCGTGCAGACTGGAGGAATTCACCCAGAAGGGCTTCGTTCCCGTCAGAGCTGCCATCGCTGCCAATAGACCATGGGGGTGACGGCGAGGATTCGATCGCGGGTGCTGAGAGTGATGATGGCTCTATGCAAGGATGAGCAGATGATCAGACGAGACTGATGAGGGGAGTGCGTACCTCCGCTGGGGCGACCAAGGGAGATGGATAGATAGCTGCCGCGCGCGTCGCAGACAGCACGAACTTGCACATCGACGTTGTCAACGCTGGTGAGCGGTGACGCTACGGGAGAGGGATATCAGCGTGTGGCGATGCGATGCGAGATGATGACACTGACATGGTGGGCACGTCGGGCGCACCGAGAAAGACAGGTTGCTGAAGTCCACATCGGGGTCCATGCTGCGTACGACGATCTCCGCGTACTGGAGGGAATGAAGAGGCAGCGAAAGGAATGTCATGGTGAAAAAGAAGGACTGCCACAGAACAAGGAGAAGAAGGGCAAGGGGGGAACGAGGAACAAGGTTGTCACCAGGTCCCAGCCTATTTAACCCGCCCACCCCGCCATAAGGATGCCATGTCTGATCATTTGTCGTTGTCGAACTTCCATCCTGCTTCCCATCAAGCCGACGACGGTGGCGTAACGTTGCCGCCGCGCCGGGTCGCACGGCTTCCTATTCTGTAACAAATGGGGAAGGAACAGAGAGATGAGACCTTGTTTGTGACATGCAACATCCCAGCAACAGCCCGATCGCGTCGCGAGAGTCGAGTAGCGAGGCCCAGAGTTGATTAGATAGCGAGATATACATCGTATGCTGAATGAAACGCCCCAGCGGCTCCAGATGCTTCGCAAGCCCAACGCTAGCCAGCGCGCGTAGTATACCCGCGGCCAGAGCCCGGTGTCGTCGTCGACTGCGAAGGTGAAGGCGACTGCAGAAAGCAAGTCCGCAAGCGCCGGCGCTAATTTTGAGAGCTCGTGACCGGGAGCAACGTGACACGGCAACGTCCGACGCGTTCGAGTAAGTTCGGGTGAGTCACTCAGGCTCTTCACCTCCTCTCGACGCTGTCCAGCGCCCATCGCGCTGCCTTGCACGTTGTACACAGCTCTTGGCTGGCCTCCTCCGTACGAGTCGGGTGAATTTGACGCGGATGTCGGCAAGCAGCACTGGAAAAGGGTGCAAAGGAATTGAATCGTCCATGACAAGCAACTGTGTCTCGATGGATGCGGCCGCACCTCTCGTGATACTGGATAATGTGGAAGTGGTGCTGCGCGTTCAGTCGTCGATCCATGTCTCTCCCGAAGGGGTGATGGAGACCTCCGCTAGCAGCTTCCAGCCACAGTTGACGGAGGAAAAGTCGACAAGCGCGCAGAGCTAGGTCCAGATCTCAATGATCACTGGCGCGCAAAGCCAATCCGGGGCTCGAGCTCGCAAGAAAAATCCTCGAAAGACGAAAGCACTGCAGTCCCCCAGCTCGAAAGACCCGCTCCTGTAGACGAATATGACGAAGGTGGCGATCGATACGCTCGGTCGTCCATGCGAGTCCGGCAGATCGCGTCCAATTCCTGTCAGGCAAGTCAAGCGGGCCCAAATCCCTCCCGTGGGGTCGATCACAGGCAGTCCTCCACGGTCCTCCCTTCCCCTTCACGGGACGGCACCCGAGATGAGGCTCGCACTGGCAGCGCCGCGTGGGGCCGCGTTTGGCCCTCCCCCTCGTTAGGGGCATGCGGCAAGCGCGCCCATGTGACATTTGTTGATTGAGCCAGACATGTCGAGGCGCGGGTTGCTGCGCACTGGACGTCCCTGTATCCCTTTTCGCCCGGAGGCGTCGAGACCGGGTCGTCCGTCTGCCAGCAGCCCTGGCTTTGTTGCGAGGGCGGATGGACCGACGGGCCTCGGGGGTGAACGAGATGGCGGGCGACGGGAGGGATTCGTCGCGAGCGTAACAAAGCCGACGGAGATGAAGCGACAAGCCGTGAGGAGACGGACTGCGCCCAGAGCGAGGCGGACAATGGAGGAGCGGCGACGTAATAATTTCTGAGTCCAAAATCCGACCGAGCGACAGAGCCTTCCGCTAGCCGAGGTCGCCATAGTCCGTCCAGCCGACCAAGATCACGCCAGCATCTGTAAGACGAGCGAGGTCGCTATCGAGAATCTTGCCACCATCATCAGCAGTGCAGCACGTTTCGGTTTCGCCCCAGAACGCAGGGAAGATATCACTAGTCGCCCCACGCCAGTAGTCCTTGCTAAGGTACAAACGAGAAGATAAGTCTTCGGTTTCACGGCCTTCTGTCTTGAATCCATTCCAGTTCAGTGAAAGTGTAGGCCGCGAGAAATGTGGAGCATCGAAACAAAGGGGATGGGAATACAGAGTCGAAAGTCGCACCCAGCATTAATCAAAACAGCAAGCGCGAGCACGGAGGCGCACAGGTCGGAGGCATCACGCGCGATCTTCTGGTAGAGCGCCCACGGATAGTCGCCGAGATGAAGCCAGCGGGTAGGCGCTGTCGGGGGTAGCGCCTAAGCGAGCGATGAGCAAGTGATGCGCCATGGACGGTAAGGCCGAGGAATTATGGCGAGCACTGCACGGAGTAGCAGGCACGGTCTCGAGTCTGGACGGTGGCCTCAGACGCAGACGCCTGTTCGGACTCGAACCTCTGATCCGGCCTCTCGGTGGGCGCTGGGACACGTGCAGTCATCATCTATAGCGCGTGTCAGTATACCAGAACAAAGATGGGGTAGAAGTCGAGGTAGAGGAAGACGAGAGGTGAGGTAGGGGAAGGAAGAAGAAAAGCGACGGCGCCCACCGCGTCCTCTGCTTTTGTACTTTGCCTGCTCGACGTCGTGCGCCCGCCGGCAGTCATTTGCCTTGGAGCCGCGGCGGCGCGAGCACATATGGGCCTGCCGTTATTGGGCTGGCGGACGGCTGACGTGCGTCAGACCTTCGCTGCGCGGGGCCGCGGCCGCTGGGCGCGCGGATGTGGGCGCGCAAGTTCAGCATGTCACGCCGTTGGAGCACGCTCGCAACGCAGTGATCAGGCCTGAGCGACGCAGTGCATACGCCTGATGCCGCTGGTGAGCTTGTGTTGGTCGTAGAGTCAGGCCGCTGGAAGATGATCATGCTGCTGAAAGGATGGTGATGGATGGATATAAGAAGCGAAGTTCAACATACCGACCTTGGGAAGAAAGCGTCAGACGGGGCGAGCTGGTAGAGGGGAGTCAATGAAGAGACGAGTGAACATAGAGAAGCGGGCGCACCTTATATACCGACCTCTGCGCCACGGTCAGGCTGAAGGTGCGAGAGAAGCGCTGATACCGCGACTGAAGGGATAATTATACGCGAGCGGTGGAACTTGCGCCGCAGCTACATTATTCGCGAGCTGGACGCCGCGCGGCAAGGTACTCGGAATGCTGAAGAGCGGATGAGCGCGCCCGTGATGCACAGTGAGAGACACGGGCGCTGGAGTGAGAGGCTAAGTTGGCTGGGGAGGCGGGAGCTAGCAATACAAAAGAGGCCGACTAGAGGGGTTCTAGTAAGCCTACCTATCAAAAGGGTAAGATCGTCGTGCCGGTAGACCTCAGAGAGGAGGTTCAGGAGCGTGAGGCAGGATGAAATGGGGGAGAGACGAGGGCTATAGGGTCGCTGAACAAAAGGGAAGGAAATACTAACGCACTTTCGCAGGAGGCGGATCCGCAAGACGCGCTGCGTCGCAAGCAACAGATGGAAGGCGATCTTGCGATGGCGGCTCACCTCCCCTGCCCTCTTATACGCAGGGGACCCTCCGATAAGAACGAAGCCCTCTTTATATGGCGATGCTTTCTTATATGAACGACGCCTTAGAGGCACAGGGACCAGGGGGATGTGTCCCCTCAACACACGAGGCATGTTTATTGAATGCTCGACAGCCTCGAACCGGAAACCGGGACGTGCCCGCCACTTTTCCGTCAGGCCCGGGGCTTTGCGGTGGGCAGTCCGTCAGTTTGCGGGGAACGCCCGCCGTCGGTGCCTGCGCAATAATTCCGATTTATGGCCAAGGCTGCATGCTTGAGGTTCATCCGTGCAATTGTGGCACTCGCAAGGGTCTCTTGAATCGTCGGTAGAGCGGTCGTACGATAGGAAGTGGCTGCAGATAGTAGAATACAACAGAATCTACGCGGGAAAACATCAGGGAGTAGTACAACAAAGCCTCGCTATCGAGGGAAGACATGACAACGTACCTGCGTCCGCCCTCGACAAGTCTATGTAGGATTGGCGCGATGGAGGAACACGCAAGGCACTCACGACTTCGAGAGCCTATGTGGCGCGCGCCCGCAGGGACATATTCCCCTTCGAGTTCAATGAACAAGGGACAGCGCCGATGAAGTCGGTACTGAGGTAAATGACCATCACAGTCGCAAAGACATGGGCTAGTAGGCGAACAGCACAAGCGCGACTTGGCCACAGAAGTCATAGAGTCAAACGACAAGCTACATGTGCGGTTTAAATCTATCGTCACTTCTTCGGGATATGCCGAAATGGATGAGACGTACCGTAGATTCGAAGTGGACGAGAATATCAGACCCCAACGACGCATCTGAAGTGCTCGAGAAGTCGAACTTGGTCTGTGACGTGTATGCGGTGGCACGGACATTGGCCAGGAGCGGATCTACTGCCGGCGGCGTCTTTGAAGCGCCGCGGCGCCAAAGAGTGTTCGGGCACGATAACATGACCTGTCGGATGTCCGATTATAGCGAGGAGGCTGCGCGCTTATTCCGACTTGCTCTGGAGAGTGAGAGGTTCGTTGAGCGCCCTACATGGTACTTACCAGCGTCTACCTTCATGAGAAGGCGATACAGTTGGTGAAATGGGATATGACTCGATCGTACTTCTTGACGAACCTAGCGCTGTCCGAGGAGGCGCGAGCGCCAAGAAACCAGACTCTTGACAGGAAGGATTGCCGCCGCCGTATTCGGCGCAAGTTGCAGCCGCGATATCTGCGACTGTCTTCGCCGACGGATACAGCCCGAGTTTGCCGACATACAGTAGCTGCTGGTGCGCGACAAGTTCGCTGGGTGTGAGGAGGACGGAAGTGGCCAGCCAGAGGTTCCCGAGCTTTAGTTTCGTATTATTTTTGCGTGAGGACTTGGACATTTTGCTATTGAACCGCTTTGAGTGGACAAAGAAGGAAAACAATGATTTGATGGAAATCCTTATCCGGCGAACAATGAATTTCCAACACGTGTCGGCCGTCGGGCCCGGCCGGGGCCGACTTATATAAGCCGCTGGGCATGGGGTCGGCAAGTCAATTTTCGGCGCTTGCGACCTGCACCCATCTCGACCGAGTCAATCGCTCGTATTTGTGAGTCCTAGCACCCTCAGTCTCCTCTTCGCCACATCGTCTCCTCGAATCTTTGACTTCCGAACTCCCGGCACTTTTCTCGCGTTTTTTCATCGAATTTCGTGATGCAATCGGGCAGCAGCTTGAAGAGCGCTTCCGCGTCTACCGAACCCTCAGGCTCTAACCTCTTCAGGTTCGGGTCTTGGATTCATATTCCCGAATCTCCACATCCCGAGGATGCGGGTTCTGCCCAGGAGGAGATGGATATGGCGCATCTGGAGGATGCCGAATTCGCCCGGCGTCTATCGGACGCTTCCACCGATATCCCGCATCTCGAGGATGTGAACACCAGCGAGCAGCATCTCGCGGATGCTCTGGATGCCTTATCGGCCCCAAGTCTTCTTCCAGGCGATGAGCCGTGGATGGTCGCGCTCATCCAATCCCAACCCTCAAATGGTTCTCAAAAGAACGATCAGCTGACACCGATCGCTCGTGCAGAACTTCGGCAATCGGCCGCCCCTCCCAAGACCCCACACACTCGTAACTACACCAGCGCGCACAGCGATGTGCGCCTTCGCCTAAACCCCCAGGACTACTCGTCCCCCCGTCCATCG
The DNA here is from genome assembly GCA_024196135.1 of Pleurotus ostreatus/Saccharomyces cerevisiae fusant. Lineage (NCBI taxonomy): Eukaryota > Fungi > Pleurotus ostreatus/Saccharomyces cerevisiae fusant. The sequence goes on along the minus strand of JAMQCK010000309.1, from coordinate 21,690 downwards.
AGCAACAATGTCTCGATAACGCCCCTTGGAAGCTCGCTTTCAAGCCTTCGTCACCAACCCCCTCGCCACCATGACCCGTTAACCTCCTCTCTCCCCCGTCTTCGGACGTCAGTGGTTTTTCAAACCCCTCAGGACCTCGCCCTCCAGTATGGAATCCCCTCGCAGCTCCCTCCCCCTCCCATCGCAAGCACAAGTACAACAAATACGCATTCTCGACCCACGCGCCCGCTCCCGCAGCGCAGCAACCTATCTAACAAGTTCACCAATTTCGCAACTCTGAGCGCAAGTTATTTAAATATGCTAGCTCAAGACCCCGATAATACGAACACCATGGCAAAGGCCGGTGTGACCACTGTACCTATAAAACCGGTCGATACCGTCATCCAGACGGGTGTTGACCCTGTCGTTCCTTCGATGGAAGGATACGATCCCTTGCAAGGTACGTCTCATGTCTTTGCTCGGGTACGGGACTGGTCTGACCCTCTTTCAGCAGATCTCGGACAACTCCTCTCCATGGGGGACAGTTGGGCTGAGCAGTATCTTACCGCCTCGCCGACGTCGATGACGGGCTCTCCGGACGACACGCCGCTCAATGAGTTCCTCAGCACGCCGCTGTTCGACGACATCCACGACCCCATCATCGGCGGGATCGACGCCAACATGCCCCTCTTTGGCGGTAGCGAAGTTTACACCGGCGATGTTCTGCCCTCGGACGACAAGATGGACGCGTTCCCGATGGGTGGGCTCTACACCCTGTCGCCCTCGGCGTCCCCTGTCGACACTATCGACCCTTTCGCGACAGACTTCAGGGCCAACGATGCGGCCACGCCTGCGCCGGAGACACCTGCGAGCAACAGCGGACGTCGCTCTTCCGGTCGCCCGTCGAAGTCCGGCGGTCGTCGCGCTCAGGCGACCGGGACGCGACGGAACATCTCCGTGAACCAGCTCGTGCCCCTCGACGCGCCGACGCAGACGCGCAACTACCTGACGGACTCGGCGACCTCGCGCAAGGAGGTGCCGGCCGTCTTCGCGAAGAAGAAGCGCGCGCGGTCGCAGGCGTTCCCGGAGGAGGAGGAAGGCGCGGTCGATCTCTCGCTCTCCATGACGGAGCGCGAGCAGATCGAGGCCAAGCGCCGTCAAAACACGCTGGCCGCTCGCAAGAGCCGCAAGCGGAAGCTCGAGCACACTCAGCAGCTCGAGGCGAGCGTGCAGTTCCTTACGGAACAGCTCGAGCTCTGGAAGGGGCGCGCGACGATGTTGCAGGGGGTGTGCAGGGACCACGGCCTGCCGTGCCCTACGTTCGAGGACCAGTAGGCGCCGTGGCTTCCCGTATTCATATGCACACCCCTCTCCATCTATGCTCCCCCTTCTCGCTGTCGTCTCTGTCTTCCTCGTCGTCTATGCCCATATCTCCCTTCGATCTTCGGCTGCCCATACAGGCGCGCATATACTGGTACTGCTCTCCCATCTATGTTTCAACGGACGTATCCTTCCTTCGATGCCCGTGTATTTCTAGTCCACCACCTTCCCCCCATCCACTTGCTAGGTGCATCGTCGTACCCCCTTCCCTGGCGCTCAACGCTGCCTCCAAAACGTTACGTCGGCCGCTTTGTTTGGACCGATGGTTTACATATCTCCGTCGTCGCTTATCCTGTTCTGTGTCTTATTTTTCACGTATCTCTTGCCTCTGATGTTCGATCTTCTACGCTGCCTGCGATGTTAAAGTAGTACGGCGCTCGTATCTCGTTGAATGCATATTTCTGTGTCTTGTTCGAATGTAGAGTGAACCTGAACTTCACGGAAAACGCAAGAAAAGACCGAGTCTCATGTCGTCACTGATCTTGACGCGGCGGACTAATCTCCTCGAACCAAGTACGCTCATCACCGTCAACGACGAGCAAGCCAGGTTGTGCAGCTCAGGCCTTTCACTATCACGATGGCCGCGAAGACGGTGAAGCTCGTGACGACGTTCCATGCGCCGTCCAGCGTTATCTCCTCCGTGAAATGCAAGCTCGTACCCGGCGATGTCGAGCATCTCGTGGTGGCGAAGATGTCGCGGCTCGAGGTCTTCTCCCTCCAACCCTCTGGCTTGCGATTAGAGAGCTCTCTGGAGATCTGGGGCAGCGTATGCAGCGTGAAGGCAGTGAGGAAGGTGCGTCGTCGCATACGGCCTAGGAGTTCCCCCTGCTGACGAAGCCGTACCGCACCCTGCCAATAGCCCGATGCGAAGGACTGCGACCGCTTGGTGGTCATGCTGGACCATCCCCAACCAGAGCTGCTGTTCTTGGACTTGGATGGGAGCGAGCTGAAGCTGGCGCACGCGCTCGATCTGTCCACGGCGAATGCGCTACAGCGCGCGGCGGAGTTCTGCATGGATTTCTTCGTGAACGAGGAAGGGTCGCGGCTCGTAGTGAGCGCATACGCGGGGAAGCTGAAGGTGGTGTGCTTGGAGGACGGGCTGCCGACGGATACGGTCTACGATGCATCGTGCGTGCTTTTGCTGGCTTTGGCTTCCCGCGGGCCGTATGCTAACACGGGATATGCAGAGCGTATGAGAACAACATCCTTTCGATATGCTTTGTTCCCGGGACGACAGACTCCATCGCGATCCTACACATCGACGCCGCGCAGCGCGTGCGGCTCATTGTGCGCGATCTGGACACAAGCGAATACGAGATCGCTTCGAGGCCATCGCTGGAGCTTCCATCTATCGCGCTCAACAACAGCCTCTTCCGCTACCCTGATGAAGATCGGACCTTTTTGCTGCCCGTAGGAGAGTGGGAGCGGCAGTGGCAGGAGGATTTCCGGGGAGGTATATTGATTGTTGGGGGAAGGAGGCTGATGTTGTACGAGCGCGCTGACGAAGAGTCGAAGAAGAGGCACGGGAAGAAGCTCGACGCGTTCGAGGCGAGCTCAAAGGGCGATGCGAAGAAGCAGAAGGAGGCGAGGGACAAGCAACAGCAGCGCGATCTGAGGAAGCGCAAGCCAGTAGCATCTGTCGACTGGCCGTGGTCCCGCGTTGTCGCGTGTGAGGCCATCGACGACATTCGTTTCTTGATAGGGGATGAGTATGGGCGTCTTGGACTAGTTCAGGTCGACTTTCGGAACGTCCAGACTTGCCTTGTGCTGGTCCCTCTCGGCTCGGTATGTAGTTCTCATAGAGTAGCCCCCTCTGTCGCTGATGTTAACATCAAGATAAGCCCACCCACAACCATCACCCACCTCAATGGCTCCAAGGTCTTCATCGGCTCACATTGCGGGGACTCACAACTCATCGACATTGGTACCGTGGTAGTACCTGAGTCCAAACCCTTGCCTATACCACCGGGCTGGCCGACCGTCAAGCCAGAAGAGCTCGAAGATGGACCGGCTTCAACTATGGACGCGACGCAGGAGTCACCAAAACCAGCCAAGGGCAAGATCGTGCAGATGCGCGGGTCGGTGCTATCCGTGTCGGAGTCCTTCACAAATATCGCACCGATTGTGGATGCGGCGCTAGTGGATGTGGATGATAGTGGGCAGGTGCGCCATGCCTTGTCTCTGTGTCAGCTTCTCCCAGTGCTGATGAGAATTTAGCCGCAAATAGTGACCTGCTCGGGCGACCTGGGTGCGGGTCGATTGCATGTTATCCGCAGCGGGGCGGACTTCAAAGTTATTGCGAGCGCGGACGATTCCAGCTCAGCTCACGTCTCTGGCATCTGGCCCCTGCGGAACATGTACGACGATGCTGAACACAGTCGTATCTTGCTTGACACGCCCGAAGGCACGCAGCTCTTCCGCATCGAAGTCGTTGACTCTCAGCACTCCTTCGTCTATGAGCCGTTGGAGACCACCGGCTTCTTGTCAGCACGCACACTCGCTGCGGGCAATGTTCGTGCCGGACCGACGTATGGCGACTCCCCAATTGCGGTGCAGGTGACGACCGAGGGCTTGCGGGTGTGCGAGTACGCCATGGGCATCGCTGGGTACACGCCGATAGGGGGAGCAGGCGTGCAGAGGGGATGGGGCAAGCCTACTGCCGCCTGCGTGTCGGAGAGCCAGATATTCGTCGCGTATCCGGGAGGCACACTGTCTTATTTCTGCGTAGAGCTGCAGAACGGCGACTATAGGTTGAAGCCCGTAGGGTGCGCTTGTCGTCATTTCTCTGAGACAATGATACTGACACATCGCCAGGACACTAAGGCTTCCCGGTGACCCGGAAATTGCCTCGATATGCGTCTTGCCACCCGAGCCGAAGGATGGCAAGGTACCGAAGCAGTCGAAGCAGATTGCAGTCGCATACTGGGATCGACCCAGCATCGACATCTTCAAGCTCAAGAGGAAGGCAGTCGGGAGGGCCGACGACGGTATCGTCGAAGAACTCACGCACACCACGGACGCTCTGCCAGCGCTCGTCCGCTGCCTTACCGTGCAGCATTTCGGGGGCAAGGACGAAGGGCGGCATACGTATCTCATCGCCGGCCTAGCAAATGGCTCGGTAGTCACGTACGCCCTGCGCGATGGTGTCACCCACGACCGCAAGGTCACTTCGTTAGGGAGTGCTCCGGTCTCGCTGGCGGTTTACCTGAAAGACGGCGAGCCAGCAGTCTTCGCTGCGGGCCAGCATGCAGCGCTGTGGTCTTGGGAGAAGAAGCGATTACATCACGCTGCTGTTATGGTGCGAGACGTTGCGGCCATTGCACCGCTGGAATTGTTTGACCACAAGGATGCGCTGTTGCTGGCAAGCCCCACCGGGCTTACGGTCGGTTCTGTCCAGGCGGTCGACAAGATGCACATCCGAACGGTTCGTCCGCCATGCTGTATACCTCCGATCTGGTTTCTCACTCGGTGCGTCGGCGCAGATACCGCTCGGAGGGTACACGCCTACGGGTATAGTGCACGATACGACAAATAAGGTCTTCGGGGTGATCGCGTCGTATAGGCCTCCAGGGTGCATTGGTATAGATACGGAGCCTGGGACCAAGTGTGCGTTTCTCCTATTCGACGACTCGACATACGAGGGTGTGTTATGCATTTACGTTCCATAATTTGTGATGCTGATGAAGCGTAGAGTTGCAACGGCACAATTTTGCGGACGGGACCGTACCGACGGCGATCACACTCGTACAGCGTCCCACAGATGAGGGGGCGCAGGAGACGTTCTTCTGCGTTGCCACATACGACGCCAGTCTCGCTGAAGAAGACGATCCCGAACCTGGACTGCTCACCCTTTTGAGCGTCAGGAGGACTGCGAGTGCGGATGGGTCCACAGCGCAGATTGCTGAGCGAGCGACACGGCCAATCATCAAACCTGCGGTGCAGATGACCACGGTGAAGGGGCTTATTGCCGCCGCTGTCGAGTCTGCGGTAAGCTGAATGCATTGCGGACCACTGCCGTGACCCTGATGACTTGCTCGCTTTCCAGGTAATGTTCTTCCGCCCGGACATAGCGAGCGTTTCGTCCTCGACCTGGACCTTGAATAAGGTCGGCGAGTGGAACCATAACTTCGTCATTCGCACTCTTGCCGTACGAGACAACCATGTCGCGATCGGCGACCAGATGCACTCCATTTCGCTCGTCAAGGTCGCGCTGCTGCCGAATGATACCGTACAACTGGATCTGATCTCGAGCGACTACTCGCCTTTGTTCCCGGCGAGCCTCGCATTGGGAGAGAAGGACGCAGTCATTGCGGCAAATGTGAGATCAAGCGAATACTGCTCAGCCATAAGCTGAAGCTGACCACCCCATAAGATCGACATGAACTTGACCACCTTCTCGTCCGCGAAAGCCTCAAATGGGCGAGAGACGTTGGATAGGGACGGCGCATTCTTCCTTGGCGAAATGGTGAACAAGTTCATACCAGGTCAGTATTCCTTCGTTATTTTTCATATGCAAGCTGATCTTTGCTTAGGTTCCCTGTCCACCGCGGAGACGACGAATTCCGAGGATGGCCTGACGTTGAAGCCTAGCTATCTCTTCTTTACCTCCGTCGGCCGTATAGGCGTAGTCGTGGACTTGGTTGCAGGTAGTTCGCTGTCGCGGCTATTCACTGACCTCGAGCGCAACATCTCGTATGTGTTCCGTGGTGTTGGTGTGCCAAAGGGCCCGCACGAAGAGTACGTGTACTTCTCGCCAGGTTTTTCTGCCAATCCTGACATCTTTCAGCCACCAGAAGTATCGCGCACCAAAGAACTCGATACGGGGCAGCGACTCCGAATCTGCACGAGGCTTCGTGGACGGCGATTTCCTGGAGCAGTTCCTTCAGGTCGGCGATGATGCCGCGGCGCGCAAGGTCATCGAGGGCAAGACCGTGCACGAGAAAATTCGCACATACAACCGCGAAGAGATACGACAGCAACTCGAAGCGCTGCAGAGCCTTCACTAATGTGCCGTTGCCCATGCGAGTCTCCTTTGACGCTTGACATGTGTTGAAAGCCAACTGATATTCGAATCAAATAACGATAATGCTGCCTAACGGGCCCGCAGAGGGCGAGGTAACAACAATCCTGTATGTACCCAACCAAGTTGTACCAGTATTTCATCCGGAATTCTTCACTGTTGTATGAGTATGCAATTGGATGCACAAGTATGCGAAATTGATGCTGCGAGAGGATTTGGGGGTGGGGGTCGTGACGGGGTCGTTAGAGGTCGTAAGCGAATGAAAGGTTTGGCACAAGTATGGACAGAGAACACCACAGGGGTATAAAGATACTAAAAGCGTCCGGATGAGGGTCACTTGGTTTGCAGGACCGTTGCATGTGAGTATGAGAAAGTCCACTCCGCGAGATGCTACGTTTAGAAGAGCGAGGATAGGTACCAGCGAGCAGCCTGGAAGATGTTGAGGCTGAACTCCGTCAGGTTGTTTGCCGTGAGACCGGGTCCTGGATTATCCAGGTCCTCGTCGTCCTTGTTCTGCGGTGCGTAGTAGAAGGCCGATACGAGGACAAGGTAGCTGTGCGAACGTAAGTCAAAGAATAAGAACGAAAGTAGGTGGACATACCTAAGGACGAGAATGCTACCACGATGATAGTTGCTGCGCGCCTCGATGTAGGTGTAGGTCATCAAGAACATCGACAAGACAAGCGCGATGACATCCCAGCGAGGGAAGATGAGGCTGCAACCGGTTCAGTACTTCAAGAAGGGCAGGAGTAGACACTGAACACTTACGTGAAGGTATGCGCCACTTCACCCATCTTGTCCGGCGCGTACCACGCAGAGAACGCGACCATGGCCGGGATCTGCAACAAGCAGACCTGCAGAGCGTACGCGGAGCCGATCTCCATACTGCACGCTACCGTCAGTACATCATTTCAGGCAAGCATAAAGCCACGTACCTCAGCGCGATGTTGCCGTTGAGCGCAAACGACATTGCGTTCATGAACTCCGTCGTGTTGGGCACGAGCGCGAAGAGCGTAACACCGAGGAACTTTTCGTCGATACCGGAGCCTTCGAGGATGACATCGACGACATCGACCAGGATTTCTGCATGACCTGTTAGCTCGCCAGGCCACATGTTACTTTGCAAGACACATACCAGCGATGATCGCATACAAGAACGTGCACGACAACAGCACACTTGCGCTGACCTTTCGGCTCCAAGACGGCGCATCATGGCCACCGTGACCGCCGCCCTCAGCCTCAGCCGGTACCGCGCCCGACGTGCGAACACGTCCCGGGCTATGCGCCGTCTGGTGCCGAAGCGCGCTGACCGTCGCAACCGCCACCGCACGCGTGAAGTCCTCCGCCGTCAGCACATTCGGCGGCTGCCCTTCAGGCAGCGTCGCCTTCACCGCGTGGTCCACGCTATCCAGCACACCCGGGTACGCACTCGACGCGCCCTGGTACGAGCCGCCCTGATACCCTGGCGGGAAGGCGCCCTGGTACGACTGGCCCGGTTGCGTGCCCGTCGCATACGATACCCGGCGCGCGAGCGTCGGCGACGGCGGCGCTTTCAGACTCTCCGCCTGCTCCGTCGTGCTTGGCTTGTGGCGCAGCGTCTGGCGGCTCTGCGAGCGCTCGCCGGACCCGGCGAGGCGGTGGTAAATGGACATGCGGTTCGGGTTGTGGAGGGGGAGCTCCATGCCGGGGTGCATGACTTGCTGGGGATTCTGCCAGATTTGCGAGGCGTGCGTGTGGAGGGAAAACCAGAGGCCGATGAGGTAGGACTGGGAAGGAGGTGAGCATGGAACAGAGATGGTTGAAGGGGTGGACTTACAAAGACAAGGATGGCGGCGCAGAAGTACATGAGTGACTTGACCGTGCTCTGGTAGAAGGGGTCGGAGACGGGGTCCGGGTGCTTGTAGTAGCAGCGCTCGCAGATCCAAGGTGCATCACTGCCGGGACGCGGCGTCGAGGGGCAGCCGCTGCAGATCAGTTGGAACTAAAGTAACGTAAGTCTGGACGTATGCGCTGAAAAGGACGCTTTACTCACATTTCCGTACGTCTGGTAGAAGAGCGTCGGTGCTAGTGTCCCGACGATGGCCATGATCAACATCATGCTCGTCACACCCGCGCTCTTCGCATTGAACCGCTGCTCCTTGCGCCTGACCGCACTGCTGCACATACTCATGCCGGGCATGAGCAGGACGCCCGCGAGAAGCGAACCAACGATGGAACCCTCGACGAGGTGGCCCTTGCCCTGCGTGAGCGCAATGCAGTAGAGGATGATCTCGATGATGGAACCGAAGGTCGCGTTAATGACCGCGCCCATCCCAATACTGGACTGCGCGGAGATACTGGCGACCGCCATGCCGATGAAATAAGAGAGCGGGATGACACTAGCGAGCGACATGATGAAGATGAGCGCCTGCGACGCGACGATGCGCAGGAAGGGCGACACCGGGAGACCCTTCTCGTCCCGGTGGCGCACGAGCTCGAGCAGGTAGATGCCGTCGAAGATGACGAGGAAGACGACGGGCATGAGGTTGACGAAGATGATGTTCACGCCGCCGACGGTGTACTTGAAGTACTGCAGGCCTGCCGCTTTGTATGTGCAGAGCAGGATGGTCGAACCGCCGGACGGCGCGGCCTGGCCCTGCGAGAGGCGCGGGTGCTTCACCGAGATGGAGGATTGCGACGTGATGGGCTCGCTTTCCTGTGTTTCCGTGCCGTCGTGTTCCTCCTGGTTCCCATCCTCATCCTGGACGATGACCACCGGCGAGGGTGCAGAACAGAAGCGGATGCTCAGAGGCTGTTGGAAGAGGTGCTTGATGAGCGCCCAGTTGAGCTTGGCCATGGGAATGAAGACGATCAGTCCCCAGCAGCAGAGGCTCACGAAGAGCATCAGCGGCGCGATGACGCAGACGAACGCAATCCAGAAACAAATCTTGCCCATAGTGTCACTGGAGATGCTCTCCGCCTTGGCTGCGCCAATAGATGAGGCTGAGGACGATGGACTCAGGGTCGCGCCGTAGGATTTCTTAGGCGGGGGAACAGGGAAGCCGGACTGAGTGCGGTGAAGGAGGGAGGTGTTTTCGCTGGCATGCGAGTTCCATGAAGCCGACTGTGTATGTGCGGGGGCTTCGCGAATAGTGTCTCTATCGTGAGGGGAGACACCGCGGACGGTTGAGGAGTCGGACGTCTGACGTTCATGTGGTGCATGGCTCGGAGAACCCGACTCTTCATCTTCGGTGACTTCCAACCGCTCTGGGCCCTCGCCTTCCACGTATTTGCCGAACGGCCAAGCAATATACCACCCTAGCCCGAAGATGAGCGTCGAGAAGCGGCGGCCTCCCTGTGGAATGAAGTAAAGCAAGCCGGACAGGATGAAGCACACGAGCGCGAGCCACCAGCCGAAAAGCGCTGTCCATAGCACATTGCCCGGTAGGAGATGGCGCTCGGCTTGGGCTGAGGGAATGGAGTGCAGGGCCTCATCCGCATTCCGTGTTACGGTGCGCGACTTCTTGTAAAGCGCAGGCTTCCAGATGGGCAAACCGAAAGGGTGCTCGACGTTGATCAGGGACTGGCGTTCTTTCAGTGTTATCGGGTCCAGGTCTGCGTCATCGTCTTCGTCCTCAGCGTCGCCCTCAGCTTGAGGAGCCTCGCGTCCCTTGCCGCGACGCGCGCGCAGGCTCTCCACGATGCTGACATCGTCTTCATCTTCGTCCTCATCTTCGTCATCCTCGCTGAGCATATCCCGCGCGCTGTTCGCCACACTGGTGCTCCGGGCGCCGCGACGCGTCGTGCTTGCCGCCGACGTGCTCCGGTTGTACATGTGCGGCCTCCGGGGACCGCCTGGGGATGAGGGGGTCTGGGAGAAGTAGGAGGTGCCCTGGTGGTGGTGCTGAGGCGTTCCCGCAGTGGAGAATGAGCCGCTGCCGCTCAATGAACGATGGAGCTGGGCATGCGGCGTCGGTGTGCCAGAGACAGAGGGGCTCTCCGCGTCGTCGCCCGGTGTTGAAGGGTAGTTCGACATCGCCGTCGTTGTCGTCGCCGGCGTCGACAGTGGGATCGGTGAAGCCGGCAACAGACGCGAACCGACCAAACGTAGATCGCCGGCACTTGCCGAAATTCCCGTACACATGCGCCCACACATGTTGAACTTGTCGGATATTCCACAAACAATGACGGGACGGCGGATGGGAGAACAGAACAGTGCCCAATGTGGACGCGATGATGACCATTGTACGGTATTAGGTCAACGCTTTACCCCGAGGGCTGCGCTGCCGCAGGATCGTAACATTGTCCTCGACCTGGTCCTTGAGAAGTGTAGATGATCCAGTCCTTCAAGTCTACCTTGACAATATTAAGTCGTTCATGGAAAAACATGGAAAGGAAGAAGAGGCTCTCGAGGGAATATGCGTGCAGAAGCGGTCATGCGAGAGCTCGGCAAGTACCGATGCTTGCAAACAAAACAGCATTCTCCACAGCCACGAGAGCTGTAGACCCCGGCAGTATATAAGCAGCTTGTCTTCTCCCTCTCATCTCGTGGACGTCGACTGAGATCCCCGACCTGTGCACGAGGGTCGTGGTCGGATACGCGCTGGACAGCTTGGAGGTTGGGAGCAATCCCACGCCAGGTGGGCATCCTTCGAGCGACCGATGCGCGCTGGCCCGCAAGACATGGCCGGAGCGTGGAAAGTGATGCGGCGACTGGACTTGAGCCAGGCGTGCGTTGACCGTCGGCTAGTATGACGTCCTGAACCCCCTCATGGACACTCCCTGAGCGTGATCGTGCTTGGGAGTTGTGTGTCTGTCTATCGGCTCGCGTTTGCTTGTATCGCAGTGTATCGTCCTGTACAGTCTCTACTGCACATTATGTACCCCAACGGAGCTCTGCCATATATGACATCCTTAACGCTCATGCTGAACCACCTTACACAACTAGAACTACACACGGTATGTGCCCCCTCATGTCTTCCGCCGCTTGCCACCCCGCCCACCCTCCATATCCGCCTCCCGCTTGCTCTTCTGCCCCGCAATGCGCATGTACTCCTTCCGCTTCTCCTTCTCCTTCTCGCCCTTCTTCGCCTCCTCCTTCGCCAGAGCCTTCTCCCTCTCCTCCCTCTTCTCCGCCTTCTTCTCGCGCCTGCGCTTCACCTGGTCCCCGCGGAGCGCGCGCATCTGCTGCAGCAGCGCGATCGCCCGCTTCTCCTCGGGCTCCATCACGACCGCGCGCTTCTGCAGGTAAGTCTGCCGCTTTTGCGGTGCGGTGAGCTTGGGCTTCGATGCGTAGGGCAGCTCGGCCTGGAGTTTTTGCGGGACGCGGAGGGGGTTGAAGCGACGTGGGGCGCGCTCGATCTTCTTGTAGGTGGAATTGACGTTGAGCGGCGTCTTGAGGCCCTCCTCGCGGCGGACTTGGCCGGTGAGGCGCATGCCCTGCCAGTGGGCTTTGTCCTCGAGAAGCAACGAGGTGACAGGCGTGTAGAACCTCCGAGGCTGAATTGTATACCATGCGCGCAAGAAAATAAGGTCTGTTGGCGTGCTCAGTATAGGAAACACCGACGAGCTCGCAAGACTTACCGCTTTTCAGCACCTTATCCTCGAAAGTCGCACGGAACGCGCCGTCCGGCTTCGACAACGCCTTCTTGATCTGACCCCGAATTCCACTGACCGTCCGCACATTCGCGCCCTCGAACTTCGCCACCTCGAGCGCACTGCTGAACATGTCCTTCACGAACGCCGTGTTCTTGTAGATCTTGTACGGCACGCCCGTCAGCTTTAGCTTCTTCACGATCTTCACGCTGCGGTCAATATCGAGCACGACGCCCGTCGCCGCGACGCGGAAGCCCGCCCGCCCATCCGACTCCACGGAGTTGAACGCGCAGAAGCCGGTATTCGGCACGGCCGCGGGCGCGTAGAACGTCGCGTAGCAGTGCATGTGCTCGGGCGTGTACTTCAGCATGCGCATCCGGATCGAGTGATCGTCGAGCGAGTAGATCGGGATGGATTGGAACCGCCGCCAGCCGAGGGAGAAGATCAGCGGGTCGTTCGTCTTGAGCGTCTTCGTGAACCACCGGTGGCGCTTGATCCGAACCTGCACGAAGCCCATCTGCGTCTCCGCGGTGACGAGGCCGCCCGCGATGAGCGGGTATGCGGGGTCGAAGTGCTCGACAAACTCGGCGGGGACGCCGCGGAGGAGGATGCGCACGTACGCGCCGGGGAGGAAGCCCTCGATGAGCGCGCGCGACTCGGCGTCGACGCCGGCGAACTCGGCGCGGTTGAGCGCGAGCTGCTGCGCCATCTCCTCCTTCTTCTCGTCGTAGAAGTCGAGCTTGGAGGCGGAGGGGTCGTCGTACTGCTCGTCGAACTTGCGCTTGAGGAGCTCCTTCTTGGCGGCAAGGGCGGAGGCGGATTTGCTCTCGGCTGAAGGTGCAGCGTCGCCCTCGGCGTCGGAACTTTCGCCGGCCTCGAGGTCCTCGAAGGGAGCACCCTCTTCGCCGTCCTCGCCTGCCTCGCCGCCTGTGATGAAGAGGTGACGGAGGGACTCGAGCATCTCCTCGTCTTCCCATTTGCTGAGGTCGTCGCGAACGACGCCCTCCACCTCGTCCTCGGTTTCCTGCGTAGCCTTCTTCTTTACCTCAAAGAAGTCGTCGTCCTCGACCTCTTTCTCATCCTCCGCGTCCTCCCCATCGTCTTCGCCGTTCACCTGTCGCAAGACTGTTTCTGGCTCCAGGTCCGTGCGATATATGAGCTTGGTCCAGTCTCGCTTTTTCCGCCGTAAAGAGGCGAGGTTGTCGCCCATGTTCCGCTTCCACCGAGCGCCAGCATCGTCACCCTCGTCGACTTCCATGCCGTCCTCATCCTCCTCGTCGCTGGGAACATCGACGTCGTCCTCGAACCGCACACGACCGCCGAAGTCGTCCTGCTCTTCCTCATCGCCCAGCTCGGAGTCGCTCTCGGCGAAGGCGACGTCGGTCTTCTGTTTTTGTGAGGATGAGGCCATTCCACGAGCGGGATTTCGTCTTGATGTCCGACCTGTATTTGGGCCTTGATGACGGTCGGCGTCAGGCAAAGTGTTATCCTCGTCCGGATCCCCGTCCTCAGCTTCATCGTCAGACTCCTCTTTCTCTTCCTCATCCCCGGACTCGTCACCGAAGTCGTCCTCATCCATCTCCTCCCTCTCCTGCACCTCCAGACCCTTCGACGAGGAGCCGAAGAGTCGTATTTGACTCCGCGCAACGGCGTCCTCGAGCGTCGAATTGACGTCCTGCAAATCCATCACCATCTGCTCGCCCTCTCCCTTCGGCATCTCGTCGTTCCCTCGCGTGAAGCTGCCCGGGACGTTGATGTAGACCGCGTCCTTGTCGTAGGACACGCCGCCGACATCGCTCATCGGCGCATGGATGATCAGTCGCTTCTTCTCGCTCAGCTTCCGCCTCTTCTCCGAGTCCGCGTCCGGCATGGGGCAGGGGTCGCCCAGTTTCTCCACCGAGTCGACGTCGAAGTCGCCGACGCCTGGTACGTGCACGCGCGTGTGATGGCGTAGGTTCGTCCCGCGCACGTAGCCGTATAGCGTCACAGTGCGGTCGCACTTCCCCTTGCTCTGGCGCACCTCCTCGCGCGGAGTCATGTCCTCGAGGCGGTCGACGAGCACGTAAGGGTGCGTGTTGCGGAAGACGAGCGGGCGGAACTTCATCACGCCGATGAAGCGCGAGAGGTTCATAATCTCGGAGTCGGGGTACCGCCCATTGAGCACACCGGAGAGGTAGAAGAGCTTGGCGCCCTGGTAGATCTCCGTCCAGAAGCGCTTCTTGAGCATCTTCTTGGTGGCGCGCAGCGTCGCGGCTTTCTTGATGAGGTCGAGGTGGGTGAGGATGCCGATGACCTTGGGGAAGCCATGGGATTGGAGGATGTTGAGGAACTCGAAGGTTTCCTGTCGTATTTGTGAGTAGTGATCGGGGACGAGGGGAAGTAGCACGCACCATCTCGAACCCAAATGACCCGTCGATCATGAGCAAGACAAGGTCAGCGACCTTGCCGATGTCAATCATGCTGTTCAGGTCATTGTTGCACTCGACGAAGGTGAGGCGTTTCTTCTTCCCGCTGACCACAGTGATCGGGCCCTTGGGATCGCTGAGCGTCTGCTTCGTGTAGCGTCGGACGAGTGACTTCAGTAGTGTCGTCTTGCCCACACCAGGGGGTCCTACTATGGCAACTACGACCGGGGGAGGCTCGTCGTCTGGCGTGCGGTTGACGAGGGGGACATGGAGGCGCGTCTGATCGCGCTCGACATTTCGGCGTCCCTGGCGTTCCGCTCGACGTCCGGACTTGGGGGCGAAGGCCTGGGATGGGTCAGGAAAAGTTCTTGAGATACAATGCGCCACGCACCTTCTCGTTAAAGCCCTTCTGCTTTTCCTTCCCCTTCCCCTTGTCCTTCTTAGATACGCGGTGAGCTTTATGTGATTGTTCCTCCATGGTGGAGGGTAAAATGTGTCCGGCCCGGTGGTGATGAAATCAATGGACGGCGATCGCGACCTCGCGTGGTCGAGGACACTCCCACGGTTGAACTTCCTTTACCGGTCGCAAACATATCTACGCTACGTTACATTGGTAGGTATATAGATGATACAGAACCCTGAGAGAGAGATGAGAAAATTATACTTCTCGAAGCAAAGAAAGAATGGGGCTCATAAAAAATCAGCGTTAAATAGGAGCATGTCATGCAGCCGTCTTCTGTCGATAGAAAGTCGCCAGCTCCTTGATCACCATTCCATACGTATCCGCCACAGTCAACCCACTACCAATCCACTTGGGAAGCTTGTTCCGTATCGCGGTGTTAGCATACCGGCGGTCCAGCAGCACCAGCGCGGCCCAGTCCCCTTGGTGGCGAATGGCACGACCTGGTCTCGACGGTCAGTCCTCGTCCAACCTCTGCCAGCCATCACGGCCCAACAGCATTCACTTACCAATGGACTGATTGACCGCGTTCATGCACATGTTCTCATACAGCTCCGCCGCCGCATCTTTCGCGCCCTTTTCTCTCACTTGCTTACCCTCCCGCACCCTCCGCTCCTCTAACCTCTTGACATACGCCATTCTCTCCTTCAACTCCGCGCTGCCCAGATTCGCGTACGGCATGCCAATGATGACGACGGAGCGAGCGAGGTCGTCGGCGAAATTGAGACCTTCAGAGAGCTTGGCGCCGATAACGGCGAAGAGGAGAGCGCCGGGTTTGGGCCGGGCGGGGTCCTGAGGATGAATGCATGAGTCGACGGTAGACAAAAGGGTGAATAAGGACGGTCAAGAGGGAGAAAAAAACAAGTATTCGTACGCACAACCTCGTGCACCGCAGTAGCATAGCTCTGCAGGACCTTATCGACATCGGTGGTCTCTTCAGGCTCGAAGAATATCTTCTTTCTTCCCTCCAACCTGCCTAACGTCCCCGACTGCCCCCACGCCGCCTTCGCCGCGTTGAGGAAATTGTACGACGAGAAGAACACCACCATGCCCTTCGGCGTGACGCAGACGAGGTTGAACAGAATTTGACCGAGCTCCTCGATCTGCGAGGTTGTCAGTACCGGCGAACAGCATACCAACGCGCGTATGCAAACGAGGTAGCGGACACCGAGTATAAGATACTCACCGCCGCAGGATCCTTCTGCCTCTCCGCCTTGAACTCAAGCGGCCCGCCCTTCGGTCCCTTCGTCACAACAAGTGTCTGGAGGTTAGACGCGGGGATAATATGCCCGCAAGAGAAGCTGGCAAGCCGTTCGGCGGCGACGTGGGAGAAGAGTTGGTTGAAGACGTCGGACATCTGCAAATAACGATTAGCATCGAGTCAGATCTTAACACATAGCAGGTTGAGATTGCCACATTCGACTCACCGGCGACATCGTCCCGCCCGCGAGCACTACCGCCCTCGCCTCGTCCACGACCTCGGCGAAGTTGGGCTCCGGGTTGAGCAACTGGTAGCGGACTTCGAGCGAGCCGTTGGCGTTGCGGATGAAAGATATGCGACCATCTGGGAGGTGGTCAGCGTTAGATTCAGCGTAACTGGGAAGGAGGCCGAAGCTTCATGGGTTCATGGACGAAGCTGCTTACCATCATTCATCCCACTCAAGCTGACCATGAAGTCCTCCACCGCGTGCAGAGGCGGGATCATGCCCTTCCGCTTCCTTGCTGTATAACTCCCCGTTAGCCTTCCTTCGCCCTACCTTTCACCAACGAACCACCACTGACCCAATTTTATCCTCCTCTCCCTGTCCATCTCCCTAGAGCTAAGCTCCTGCTCACCCTCAACCTCCTCCAACTCCAAACAATATCCACTGATCTTCCTCGCAATGCGACTCGCCTTCAGATACCGCTCGACCTCGAGAAGGTTGATGCCCTCGACCTTCTTGCCGAGCCGCGAGACGCAGTCGTTAGGGGTCATAATTTCAGTTTTTGGCGCGAGGTATGGGTGGGTGGGTTTGCTGGGTATGGACTTCGCTGCAGATTGACCGGGTGTGGGCTTGCCGGCGGGCTTTGCGCCCTTCTGCGGCGCTTGACCTGCCGTCCGCTGTCCGTTCTCCTTCGCCTTCACCCCATTCGTTCCGCCAGCCGCGTCCTTCGCACCGCCTACTGCGTCCCTCACCACACCACTCACAGCACCCTCACCCTCACCCCACCCCTCCACACACGCCACCAGACTCTCCAAAAACACCGTCAAGCGCCGCAAGCTGAGCACATGCACGTGCTTCAGCCGCGTCTTGAACTTCGCCAGGTAGGTCGTGACCTGCGCGAGGGAGAGGCGGATCTGGGAGAGCGGGAGGGAGGTGGTGGAGAGGGAGAGGAGGGTGGGGATGACGTCTGGGTGGGCGGGTTAGTGTCTGTGTATCGAGGGAGGGTGAACGTCGATGTAGGTTCGGGGTGGGTGTAAGGTCGGGGTGAGTGTGGGGAGGATGACAAACGAGGACGCCGGGACAAAGCATGATGAGGGGAGAATGACTTACTATGCGCCTCGTCAATAACCACAATCTGGTCCTTAAGGTCGATGCCGAGCGCTTCGCGTGCGCTCTTCTGAAAGAGGAGGTTGTAGGGGAGGGTGACGAGCTAAGAGGCATATCATTAGATCCACGAGACTTCGTAAAACGTTGCTCACGCACCTCTGCTTGGTCGATGGCCTTTCGACACCCAAAGTACGGGCAGATACCAGAGGCGCGCCCGGTTGCGGCGAGTTCTTCGATGTCTTTCGGGGTGGCCTGGGAGCAAGCTTGAGTTTCACAAAGACAAGCGCATTCATACAGCTTAACGTACCAGTATCAGGTCTCGCAAGTCGAGCATGGCTGCTTCTTCCTCCTGCGACGGCAGGTGGGGACAGCGCTTCTCTTTCTTCTCTGAGGGCGACGGTCAAAGTCGTTGTTATGCATCACGCCGGCAGACCCAAGCTCACCTGCCAACATTGCTCGACACGCCTCGTCAAGGTCGACACGCTTGCCCTTCAGCAGCGTGTCATTGATGCAAAGCTGCTTCCTTGAACCTAGGGCCACGGCGCGGGTGGTAGTGTAGTACTGGACCTCGTCTTCCTGTCCGCGAGGGCGCTTGCCGCATTCGCGAGCAGGCCTTCCGTTCGGGCCCTTTGGCTGAGAGTCGTCGGAGGCAGATGAACTACATTGCCCACGCCGCTCGTCCACCCGTCGTAACTCCGGCAAGACTTGCGACAGCTGACTATGCGTGCGCGACGCGTAGTATATCTTGGTGCACTTCAGGGCTTCCTCGTCCTCCTCCGTTATACGGGAAGTGTTACGGCTGGCCTCGATCCTGGATAAATGCTGGTCAGCAGGGTTCTAGGGGGAAAAGGTACTAGTACGTACTTGGCAAACAGCGCCCGTACTTCCTTCGACATCCCATCTTCATCCTCTGCATCTTCGTCGTCTGATGGCAGATATCGCGCCTCGTTGATCGACGCCTTGGTCTTGCTGCCCTCCGCTCCTTCCATTTTCTAATGCGATCATCGTGAGTAAGTACTCGCCTTCCCCCTTGCTAACGATCAATCAACCCACTCACCTGCTTCTTCTTCATATGCACCACCTTCGCCCTCAACTTCGCCTCCTTCGCCCTCGCCTTCTTCATCCTTTCTTCCCTCTCCTCCTCCCTGGCCTCCAGCTCGCGCTTCTTGCGCGCCACCGCCTGGTCGATCGCCCACTGCGGCGTGCTCTTCTTCGCGTTGCCGGTCACCTCCAGCGCGTGCGCTTTGCGCGCGCGGTCTTGGTGGTCGCGCAACCATGTGAGGCTGGCGGTGAGGAGGGAGAGGGTTTTGCCCTGGTCGGGGGAAGGGTGATCGGTGAGTGAAGGGGACGGAGGGAATGGGGTAAAGACGCACCGTGCCTGTGGGACTTTCCACTATGCTTATTTTCTTGCTCTCGAGGACTTCGTAGAGATGACGCATGAGGTCGAGCTGGATTTGGTACGGCTGAGGGTAGGGGAAGGAGGGAAACTCGGAGGGGGTAGGGAGAACGAGGGACGTTTCGGTGTTGGTAGACATGTTTTGCAGAGCCTCAAGGCCGAGAAAGATGCATATATGCGTTAAATGTCCAACTCGGACGAGAAGACGCGGACAGCACTGCACGCGTCGTGGTCGAAGGCAAGACGCGTTCCGGTAAATGACGCACGTGACCCGCGTTTGCCGGCCAGAATGCCGGTCGCGTGGCTAATTACCACTCTCCCTCACCCCACGCCGTCCGAGGCGCCATGTACGCGCAGACGACCAGAAGTAGTTCTCGACGCCTCCTCTCGTATGCGAGGCGTCTTAACAGCGCCTCAAGATCATTACACTCGACCCCCACGGCGAGTTCGTCGCATCTTTCGACCCATCGCACCCTCGCTAGCGATGCGTACACCAAGTCGACGGACCCCGACGCTCCCTCTGTCTCTACCACTCCGGATATCACACCAGAACAGCGCTCAGCGCTAGATGCTGCCCTACGCGTTGATCAGGCCGGAGAGATAGCCGCAAACTGGATATACATGGGTCAATACGCGGTGTTCAGCCGAGACAAGAATACACGGGAGCTCATCAAGGTGCGTCGCCCTAACCATGCGGATATATTCCCCTTATACACCCTGAAAGCCCACTCGTCCCTTCCATGCAAACCCATAGCCCCATGCGCACCCCCTACTTCCCTCCCATACCCCTTCTTCTGTCCATCCTTCCATACCTATTCCTCACCCCCTTCCCGCGAACCGCAGTTACCCTCCTTGATTGCCTAGAACCTTTGCTGACCGCGCCCACACAAAGGAAATGTGGGAACAAGAGAAGAAGCACATCAACGTCATGGACAAGCTGCAGGTGCAGCACCGCGTCCGGCCAACCATCCTCGCCGACGCCGCGCGCGCGGGAGGCTTCCTGCTGGGCGCAGGGACCGCGCTCATGAGCCGCGAAGCGGCGATGGCGTGCACGGAGGCCGTGGAGACGGTGATTGGGGAGCATTATGATGAGTGAGTATGCCGGCCGTCTGGGTAGAGCGTGGATTTGGCTGCAGTCGCCATGCTCTTTTCTCCGGTGTTGCACGGATCGCTCACGCTTGTTGCAGTCAATTGAAGGAGATTGAAGATTTACCCAACGACCATCCGAGCGTCCCCTTACTTCGCAAGGTCATCGAGGAGTTCCGAGACGATGAACTGGAGCATCTGGATATTGCTGTGGAGAACTACGCACAAAGGGCGCCAGCTCACGCTTTGTTGAGCACCATCGTAGGCGCGGGGTGCAAGGTTGCTATCGAGCTCTGCAAGCGTGTCTAACTTGTGTAGGTCGACGTCATTGCAAAGACTCTTCCACATCTCTCTCGTGTCCGTTCTGGCTTCCATCTTCGCACACAAACATAAACACCGCGAGCTGTGTGCGTTGACAACGGCGTTGGAGCTATCTTTGCATGTTCGACCTCGAGGGGGCCTATCTGTTGATAGCAGTGAACGGTACGTCAGTCAACTTCACTGCTCCCTTATATCCGTGCTCCCCGCTTTGCAGGGAACCCTGCCGTTGTCCGCGACAGCAAGTCAAAGCGTAGCAACTCCGCTCTCGAGGCGGTGCATCTCCCTCTGGTTGACGTTGAGAACTGCTGCGCAATTTCTATCTGTGCTTGGTCCGCGGGCGGCTGTCAACTCTACATGCGCATCGCGGTGCCTTCCGAGTATCACGGGAAACGAAAATACCTGACTTCGAGTGGCACATCGACCCTCTAGACATCTCGACTGGCGAACAAGGTCGACCGTCGACGTCAATGCCGGGCGCGCCGGGACTTCTGAATCCTCCGGTTTATGTACTGGCGTGCGGGCTGCGGGCTGCGTGCACGACGAATTGGATCCTCCGAACAATGCAGCGTCCACGGAAGAGGGTCCACCCTCCTCTTCGCTCGCGTCTCAAGACACACGCGTAGGTCGTGCCGCCTTGGGCCGACGGTGGAGTCGGATGAGAGATCGAGAGCGGGCCGACGGCGCATTCGTCGTGTCGGTATGCTAGAGGTTTCTTTGCAGGGCCTGAGGTCAGCTCAGGGCGGGCTCCTTTGGGGCACAAGGCCCGCCAGTCGAACCACAATAGGCCTTCTGAACGTGAGAAGGGCGCGACGCTTAAGCGCGCGGTGACGTAACGAGATAATGTGATCAGAACACGCGCGTCGGCGGCTCGGACCGGACATCGAGCATGCACTTGCTCGTTTGCCGAGTTGATAATCAGCGTTGCTTTCTTGCTCCCACCCAGCACGGATCTTCCTCATCGCACACGACAGCGAGCACATCATGGCAGCCGCCGTAGCGACGACGACCATCCTATCCAAGCCAGACACGACACACAAGAGGCCCGAGCCGCCGCGCGACACCAAGGATGCGCTTAGGACGCCGACGCGGTCGCCCGTGGCGGACACGAAGCCACAAGCGCCAGTGGCGAAGCCAGAGCCGAAGCCGGAGCCCGCCACCAAGCAAGCAGAGACACCCGAACCAGAGTCCCCCGAGGTGCGTCGCCGCCAGCAATGACCCTTCCCACACATCCTGACGTCGTGCGTAGTCCATGATCAACATGGACACGTTCCAGCAGCTGCTCGATCTCGACGAGGACGAGACGCACGACTTCAGCCGCGGCATGGTCGACGAGTACTTTTCGCAAGCAGAGACGACGTTCGAGGACATGGACCAGGCCCTGTGAGCCGGCATCACCTCTTCCCGCGACGGCCAGCGCTGACGGACCCACCATCCAGCAAGTCGTCCGACCTCCCCAAGCTCTCCTCCCTCGGCCACTTCCTCAAGGGCTCCTCCGCGACGCTCGGCGTCTCCCGCGTGCAGCTCTCCTGTCAGAAGAT
>JAMQCK010000308.1:0-29213 GCA_024196135.1 Pleurotus ostreatus/Saccharomyces cerevisiae fusant | reverse complement strand
ATAGGCAATAAATGCTCGGAAATTCTGAATATTTTATTCCGCTTTTCGGTGGCATTTATCAGTCCTTTTTGTGACACACCGAGCTCTCAGATGACCTTTAGGATGCCGTTCAGGCATAGCCAGTGCACTCAGAGTAAGATTGTGGTTAGGCATGCTACTCATAACCCATGAACAGGGGGCAGCATCCGGACTGGTTCGATGGTATGGAATATTTTGGCTGGGCGACTGCCACGCAACCCTATTCCGTATGAGATAACGGGGATTTTGGAATATCCCCGCCTCCCGCGTCGGGAGATCGCCCAAACCTATTCCGTAGCGGGGATATTCCTTAGGGGGTGATTCCATAGAGGAAATTCTACTGTATCTCTATCACGGTTGTGCGGCTGCTCGTTCTGGTCCCGTGAGTTCGTTATATTCCCGTATTCGAGACCTCCATTGCGCTTTCGATCTTCGAGTCTCGTCATGTCGACGATTCCTGAGCTTGGGCCTCTTGGGGGCCGGTATACGTCGCGGCGCGTAAACCCGGTTGACAGTCAACCACTAGGAAGCTCGGCGTTCACGCGGATCCCATTCTACCTTTGACACTAGCGCCGTTCCTTTCCTTCATGATCGACCCAACCCATTCATTGTGAGTAGTATGGTACGGAATTTAGGCTTTATACAGTAGGATAAACAATCGAGTCATTGCGGTGACCTACAAGGGTCATTGGTGACGAACTACAACAAAAACAAACAACAGCAACGTCCGTACGCGTGTGTCCCGAGCGAGCCAAGTAGCGAAGTAGCAGTAGAGAAGCGAGCCATAAAAGCTCACAACTCGTCCGTAAAGGTATAGCAATGTGTTACAAGAAAGTCGTGAATAACAAGAGAGAAGGTCAAGGTAAGCAAGATGTGAAAAGGAACGGCGGGTAAGGTAACGCGCAGGGACCCAAACGGATACGTACACACCGACGCGATGAATACATACACCAACAGCCCAACTGAGATCATGCTTGGAGGGGAAGAAACGAGGGGGAGAAGAGTGAAGGGGCGTACAACAACATAACATCAATCCATGGGGAAAAGTACAGGGTATCATCGTCGCTTTGGACGTGCTCGCGCGCCGTTATGCGCGGAAACTGTTGAGGCTGACGCCCTTGGGGAGGACGTAGTCCTTATGAACGCGCATATGCTGGCCGAGGTTATCGTGCCGACTGAAGTCCTTCCCGCACCCAGGATACGGGCACTTGTGCGCTAAGACACTCGTGAGCACGGGCGACTGACAATAGAGAAGGAGATGGACTCACGCTTCTCATGCGTATGTATGCTCCTCACATGCCGCTTGAGGTGCTCGCCGCGCGCGAAGCACTTTCCGCACCCCGCCACCTTGCAGGTGTACAAGCGCAGGCCCTTCGTGCTGCCTCGTCGACCGCCGCCCTGTAGCTGACCGTCCGCGTTCGCGCGCACGACGGTTGCGAGCCGGGCGCTATCTGGAGTGGGCGCCGTAGGTACGCGTCGCCCGCGAGACTTCTTCGTCAGATTCGGCACGGGTACGGGGATGGGAAGGCTCGTCGCAGGGCGTGGTCGGCGGCGAGTCGTGACCGGCTGGCCGTTGAGGGTAGGGAGGTACATGTCGTCGAGTGTCGCGGTCGAGGAGGTGGAGGAGGCGGCGGTCATGGAGGATGCGCGACGAGGGCGAAGAGGTGCAGACTCGGAGGCGTAGGGGTTATATCGAGCCGCCGCCGTGCGCATAGGCGTCGAGCGCAAGCGAAGGCTGCGCGATTCGCCGACTTCGGAGGGCGCGCTATTGCGGCGACCGCGACGAATAACGTACTCATCATCGTCCTCCAGCTCCGCGACATCATCGCCGTCCATATCAATGTCCTCATCTCCGCGGTTGCTCTCATCTTCTTCCCCTTCGGCGTCGTCCTCCCCGTCTCCATCACGCTCGCCCTGCAGCTCCAACGTGCGATCCGTACCATGCCGCTCTTCCCGCTGGCGCCGCCCGCTCACAAAGTGAGGGTCGCAGACAGTCATATCGGAGGGATATTGGGGCTGCGGCTGTTGCATGCCAGCGACAGGCGAGACAGACGACTCGACGGGTGAGACGTCAGAGAGATGCACGAACTGCTGCTCGAAGGAGGGAGGGATGGTGACATGGGATGCATGGTGCGATCGATATGACTGGGAGTGAGGTTCATCGTAGTATGCGTGCATGTTTGCCGACGACTGGTAAGCGTGCATCGACTGAGGCACGGCGCGCGGCTGTTGCTGTTGCTGATCTGCGGCAGGGGTAAGACAGCGGGACGCCGTTCATAGACATATGACTCACGGCTCGATATAGACATCGGCGGCTCTTCCTGCTTGACCGCAGCGTACCCGTGACCCGCATAATGCTGTCCAAGATGCTGCTGCTGAACGAGATGCTGTTGACCAAGGCTGGAGGGATATGCCTGCCATGAGTCGCCGCCGTCGAGCTCGTAGTAGCTCTGAGTGGAGGGAAGATGATGAGAGACGGAGGACTGCGGTTGATACGACTGCTGCGCGGCCTGTTGCTGGTTATATGCCATCAGCGCCTTGTAAGAGCGGTCGAGCTCAGGCAGGGAATGCGAAGGCGGTTGCTGCTGCTGCGGATAATGGTGTTGAAGGGAGCGCTTCTTGGCGTCGGTGTTCCACGCCGACATGAGCGAGGTCGGATAAGAGAAGGCGTCGTGCTCGTCCGAAGGGTACTGGAGTTCAGACTGGGAGGCGTAGACGGCCATGCCTGGGACGGCGAGATGGTAGGAGTAGTCGGAGGAGGAAGCGACGACGACGGGCTCTTCGTGATGCTGGACGCTGGGCTCGTATGCGGGGTCCGGGCCTGGGCTGTCCTCGTTGGGGAAGGAGGCGCTGGAACCCGAAGAGTAGGGGGAGCGACCGCCAAAGGTTGGATATGTCGGGCTGGAGGGCGAAGACATGTGTTGGTGTTGCGGTCTGGGGAGAGGGGCGACACGCGGGGCGGGATGAGGGACCGGGAAGGCAGGCATTTGAGGAGCCCGGGCGATACACGATCGGGCGAGATACGGGGCAGGGCCGACGTGCTTGTGCGTCCGCGGGAGGAAAGCGAGAGGAAATTGCGGGTGTAATGGACGAATTAATAGAGCGGATGTTGCTCGATTGGCGTCAGCGGGTTTTGAAATAGGTGATAATGGCTCGGCCAGGGCGGACAGGATCGGCGCGGGGCAGTGGCGGTCGGGTGTGTGCCTTTGTCGGCGGCAGCGATGGTGGTGGCAGGAAGCAAGAGGCGACGAGGGCGTCGCAAGCCAGCGACGACAGAGCCAAACAAGGTCTCATCCCGCTAAATAAACGCTCACCTGCGCCTGTCCGACATTTGACTTGGCTGCATCTGGCGATCGATCAGATGTCGAGGATATCTCGGGCGGCTGTTGGCCCTTGTTTGGCTGTTTGGCTTTTAGGAACGCCCGCCCGTCCCTCTCGGACGCCCCACGATCTCCCCGAGCGCGCCTGCCAGCCTCCCCGCCGGCCACGTCCATCGTGCTCCGCGTCGACGCGAACGCTGGGGAGACCGTCGGCGCAAGAGACGAGACGAGTCAGCTCGCATCTCAGGCGCGCCGGTCCGCCCCGCACTCGGTTCCCCATGTCCATATCCGGTCGCCTGCCACAGGACGGCCCTGCGCTTGTGACTGCCTTGGTACGAGCGCACAGGTTCGGCCCGCGCAGCGCAGTCTCTCAGCCTCTGTCTCCATGGCCGCGAGTTGGCCGCGAGCAGGCACTCTCCGAGACTGGTCGCGCAGCCCGCCACGTCCAGATCTTCTGTCTGGAGCACGCGCGTGGGTACGGCTTATCCCCATCAGGCTACAGATCTTGCGGATCTCATATAATAACTTCCCGATTAGGAACCCCTTGTCCTGACCGCATGGACCAAGCCCCGCGTCGCCCTCTGGCACAAAATACCAATCAGCGCGACCCATAGCACATCCAAGTCCCGAACTTCCACCCCAGCAAGTGCCGCGCTGCTCACCTTCCCATCTACGCCACGACTGTTCGCCGGGCAGGAAAACATAATGAAATATAGATTCGCATCTCCCACGACGCGTTTCATGTCCACACCGGCAGCCCACACCGCGCCTATTAGGCTAAAGAGTCGGCAACATATCATGAGGTCCACTAAGGTGTGATAGGCGCCCAAGCAAGCGTGCCTGCCGGCCAAGCGCTGCCACACCCAACGTGATGGGGTTGACAAGCGTCTCCCCCAGCGGACGCGGCTGCCCCTCCCGCACGTCACCCCCTCCATCCGACACGTCACCCCGTCTCTTCCCCCGCCTGCCAACGTATTCAGTCTCGCGCCTGCTGGTAACCGGTGCGCCAATAACGCTGGGGCGCGCGCAAAATGCCAAGCATAGGGCATGGCACGTTCTGCTCAGAACACGGGGGATAACCATCAGCGATGGACACTGGGCAGCACTCGCCTTCGTGTTCCTCCAATCCGCGGTCGGGCCTGCCTCCAATCCGCGCTCGCGCCTTCGATGATTGGCGCGCTGGGCTCCCATCCGCGTGCGCCTCGTCTCCAATCTCGCCCTCCCGATCCACCCACCCCGCGAAAATTCTCCCATCGCGCCCGCCTGCGCGCTGTCAACGCATCGGCGCGGGCAGATATCCGCGTACGCCACGAACCCATTGCGCCGGGGCTGGACGTCCAAGCACCGGTGCGATGCGCATGCGTCCAAGCACCGGCTGGCTGTCGACGCGCGCCCACCCTTCATCGCGCGCCCCGCGTCGATCTGGGAATGGGCGCTCGACGGATATCGCGCCCTTCCGCCCATTCCTCCTGCGATCCGTCTATTCAGTACCTGTCGATCCAATTCGTTCTTCTACTTTCCGCCCATTCAGTGACCCTTTTGCTTGTCGTTCAATTTTTCTGAATGCATCACGGATATCTGCACCATAGACCGGAAGCTGAAGGGTGCTGAGCGCAGCGCCCTCGCCGAACTTGGAAGTCCGAAAGTCCTTGGAGGTCCATTCGGACAGCGCACGGTCTCGCGCGGTGTGCGTCGAGTCCGCGCACCGCGCGAGCAGTCGGGCCTCTAGGCGCTCGGGGAGATCGCGTTGAGCGTGGTAGGCTCGGGCATAACGCGTGCAGAGTCCGAGAGGGTCCGAGTTACCTCCAGTATGGTATGGGTCCAAGCGCGAGATGCACGTCCAGGCGCGCGATACACATTCAAGCGCGCTCGAAAGAAGACCTATAGCGTGCGTCGAGCCCGAAGAGGGATGAATGCATATCTGAGAAGCTTGATAGAGTAGGCCGAAAGGGTGATCATACTGATAAATGCAGCCTACGCGCGTGTTGATAGATGCAGACGCGCATGCGCGCGAAGGCCATTGTTCTCCGTCTAGCGCGAGGGTCACGACGATATTTAGTACCCACAAGGGCCTGCGTCGGATTTCTGAGCCCTTGGCCAGCGGTCTGGGAGGTTCTCTCGCCGCGCCAGGCTGGAGTCGCATCACCGCCCTCGCTGTCGAGTTATTCCATTATTCCACGCACGTAGGCTTCCATCCGACGCGCATCCTATGGATGAACGCCCTTGACTCCAATAAACAGAGCGCGGAAGTTTGAGCGCCATCACATAAATCGCAGTGGCCATCATCGTAGTGGACAATTCGCAAAGCCCATCATCGTGGCGGGCAATTTGGGGTGAGCCCGAATGTCGACGATGTTGGCAAGCGCTCGTAGCGGACTTGGCGTGCGTGCGCGTCGGGCAGGACGCTCCACGGGCGCCTTCGTGCGGTATGAGCGCGCTTGACTGGAACAACACGTTGAATGGTCAACCCTGCCTGGGGCGTGTTCGGTCACGCGCGCGTCGTCACGGAAGATCAACCGTGACAGGCTGACATGCGCGCCAACGAGCGACATGGCAATTTCCTTGACAGGGACGTAGTCTTTACGGAGAAGACCTTGCATGGCAGACCCTGTCGTGTAAGCTCACGGATTCGCAGATCGAGATGCGGGAGTAATCACAGTGGGTGGCAGCTGTCAGCTATGAGCTTCGTCCGCGGGGATAGAAGGCGTACAGTCGGCGGAGGCAGAGGCGTATTGTCCGCGTAGGTTGAATATGTTTCGCGAGAGATGTGTTGATTTCGTAAACAACGTTGTGTTACAAGCAAGTGCAGGGATATCTCGTTGAAGTCCAAGTTTTTGTGAAGATAACCTGAAAAGTACGCATGCTGAAGTCGCTAGCGAGAATATCTGCGCTTGACGAACGCAAGGTGAGCGTGAGGAGGATCTCGATGCGGCAAACAGGACCGGAATGCCTGCGAAGCACGTCAGTTACACTTTGGAAGGAGATGGACACGCCTCCACTGACGCCTCGACTGTCAATGATGATCTGAAGAAGCTCACCGCCATCTTCAGCCGCGTCCCCAGACCAACCCGGAGCTGTCCTAATCCAGGTCGTTCGCCCGACTATCGAGCTGCATAGTGAATGGATCACGTCCCGCGCCCTGCGAATCGACTGTAGCATCGCGCTCGACGAACCACCCCGACCCGCGTACCGCCTCAAGATAATCTGGTACAAGACGGCCGTCCTAACCCACGATAAACGCAGAAGGCGCCTATCGACGCGGGGTCGACCTATCTTCACCGCCGATTGGTGGCAACAGGGCGTCATGGGGCAGCGCCATCGGCGCTGGGCATAGCTGATCCACGCGCAGCGCACAGCTATCGACGTCGAGATGGTTCCATGAACGCGGATGGGACCCACACCAAAGTATGCGAGACGGGTTCCGCGAGCCCAAGACCGAGCATTGAATGCGCGGCACGGACCCATGGACAATGAACGGGGCCACTGCCGTGGGGACGGCCTATCCGCGTCGACGCCCAGCCATCACGAGGGTTCCATAACGGGAGCCTTTCCCAGTGCGACCGAAGAGTATGCCTCTGTAGAGCACAGCTGCCTATACACGGAATGAGGTATGTGGGTACTGGCGAGGTGGCGAATACCCACCGGCCGATGTTGAACGTTGATGTGCGGTCGTCCGCCGATGGCTGGCTATCGTTGTTGATGAACAGAAGCGCCGCTAACGAAGAAGGCACCCGCTGACGAGGAAGCTTTGCGCTGATGAGCTGGACCGTCTTCAACAAGTAAGCAATCCGCTCGCAAACAGGCCGCCTGCTGACGCGCACCGTGACACCGGCCGCTGACGAGGAAGTCGGCCACAGGTGAGCCGCGTCGCTCGGAGCCGCCCATAGACGCCAACTTCTCTCTTCGCGACGCCCGGCTTCTGTATTCGCAACCTCGAGCTTCTCCGGCCATCTTGCGATATCGCACGCGATAGCGTCGCGGGACACGCGCGCAGTACGATTGCGGTACGCTCCACCAAGTTAATGAACGCAGCGGATCACGGGATGTGCGTCCGAAGGTGAGCGAACTGTATTCTGTGGCGAGAGGACACATGCGCGCCACCGCCGTGCTCTTGAGGCCCATCGAGCACCCTGAGGTATCGTTCTGCGGGAAAGGTGTTCAACAAGCGCGCCACGGTAGAATCAGAACGCCGTGAACGCGAGAATCGATACTCTCACCTTCTGGCCGGGCGTCGTACTCCGATGTTCTTCGGAGTGGGTACAATGACCAGGTGCGCCTGAAGGCCTGAGCACGGTATGCGGTCGGACGAAGAAGCCCTATCCAACGCGCCACATTCCATCCGTCCATCCAATCATCGCGGAGTCGCATACATGCATCTTTCTGGTCCTCAGTCGAAACTGCGTGGCTTCCTTGGTCAATCGAGCATGCCTCCCTTCGAGTACCAAGGTTAAAGTTCTCGTGCGCTGACAAGGTTCAGCTAGAGAGAACATGGGACACACCGGTAGACTGGAGGAAGAGATACGCCAGCCGAGAGAGACGGACGATCTTCCGATAGCTGATGAACTTTGTCTGCCCTGGTAGCAGGCGGCTTGCGCTTCGAACCGGAAGCCCTCGCCTTCGCGAGCTTCCCCGAGCTGTCGGAACACTAGAGAACGTGCGGGCATTTGTGGAACGTGGGCTCGAGAATGACGAGCTGTGTCCGGGCGGAAGAACTGGGCTTTCAAAGCATACAGGGTAGCACACCATGCGTAGAGTACAGTTGGAGTAAATGGACTGACGTCGTTCGATAAGCACCTGGCAAGAAGGATAGGACCGGGTCATACCTGATATACAAGGCACCTCAATACATGGTCAATCTCATGAATATCCGCTTCATGGACTCTTCTGTCCTGCTTCGACCTTGGGCGCCTAAGTTGAGTATCAGCCATCGGCCCGATCATCCATCCATCCACTATACGCACCTTCTCCCTGACCTCGTTCAACTTTCCCTGGCTAGCCAGATACGCAGCCCCCGAATCCGCCCACACCTGGTAGTCCGTAACCTTCAGGCCCTCGTCGAAATCGATGATGTACGCGAACGTCTCGTCCCAGCTCTCCCCCGTGCTTAGCCACTTGAACACCGCGCGCCCTCGGCACGCCACCCTTCGCACCTCCGGGTCGACGACGAAGCTCGAGAAGTCCATGTTTTCGTAGGTGAGCAGGCTCGCGAGGAGCTCGAAGTACTTCAGCACGGCGGGCAATCCGACGAAGGGCCTCCCGATGAAGGGCGCAAGCGCGGGCTCGCCATGTTCGAGCGCCGTCGGCTGGTAGAGCGTGGAGAAGTACCCCACTAGCTCGTCGGGCGGGGTGTTGGAGGCGAAGGCCGTGCAGAACTTCTCGGCGGCGCTAAGGAGGGCAGAGCGCGAGGCGGGCATGGCGCTGGTGGGCGTGGAGGTCATGGGCAGAGCGATGATGTCGTGGGGCGATCAGGGGCGGCGGGGATGGAGGGTGTCGCGTGAGCTGGGGCTGCTAGCCGTTTCTCGAAGGGCGGTGGAGACAAGGCGCGAAGTGTTCGGGCGCTGCCATGGCTGCTGTCGTGCGAACCGACGGGAAGAGGATTGCAAGCGAGCAGGTCAAGGTCAAGACTGGTCAGGAACGCGGCCCGGCGGCGCAGCTCCAGATCAGGACTGGCTCGACCATCGCAGGCGCCGTGCTCACAAATGCGGCCCAACCACTTTGCTCGCCTTCAACGTCGCGCGCCAGACCATGCAACGATCCGCAGACTAGGCAAGTTCAGAGACTTTCGTTGATATCAATACAAGCATGAGGGAGATGGCATATGAATGTTGCACCATAACAGCATATCGTGGACATGATACATAGCGAGGCGGAAGGGATACAGCTAGGGCACCCGGGATTGGCGAGTGATTTACTCCTCCTCCTCCTCGTCGCCACCCTCCTCGCGCTTGGCAGCAGCGGCAATGCGCTTGCGCTTGACGCGACCCGGGCGGCCACCGCCGTACGGCGAGGTCAGCGAAAAGTCGATGTGCTTTTGGGAGTCAAGGCGGACGACGAAGGAGGGCACGTTGACGATCTGCTTGCCGACACTGAAAGGACGCGTCAGTCCAGATCGATACTTCCTCTGAGCCAAAGTTGCCTTACCGGATGTGACGCTGGCGGATGAGCACACGCGCGTGGTGGATGGACTTGGCAAGGCCACTCTTGAAGACCTGAGTCTGGAGACGACGCTCCAAGAAGTCCTCGATCTTGAGCGCGAGCACGTAATCGAGACGCATGCGGCTCTCGTCGAGCACACCAATGCGCACAAGACGGCGAATCAGGGCATTGCCCTCGAAGAGACGCTTCGGGTCCTTCTCGTCGAGCTTGAGCAGCTCACGGGCAGCACGACGGATTTTGGAAAGGGTGAGCGCGATGCGCCAGATCTCGCGCTTGTTGCGTAGACCGTACTCGCCTGCGAGCTGTGGGGGAGATGAGGACGCGACGAGGTTATGAAAGCCACGATACGCACCTTCAGCTCAGCATCGAGGCGCGCCGACTCGAAGGGGCGACGGGGGACCTTGTAACTGTAATGGGACAGGGCCAAAAATTAGCTCTCCTGTATATCCCTCCACATCGCGTGGATCTTGCATGAACGACGACACTCACGTCTTGCTGTGCTTCCGCGGCGCCCTGCACGGCCATCAGCATAACGCATACAACGACGACGGCGGTCATTACCTGGGCATCTTGTTCTTGACGGGGGTCGACTGTCCTCGGCGGAGCACACGATCAGGGAGGGCGGCGGGAGGACAGCACGTGATGTGAGCCACATTTCGGGGTTTGCCGAACTCTGTACAGTTTGAGATGGCAGAGCGATCGCTGAGGTCGCCGGCGCTGCCATCAACGACCCCAAGGCGAACGTGTGTGGAATTGCTGCTCGACCGACGTCCGGAACGCTGATCGTACGCTGAGCAGTCCTCAAGATGCCCCACTCATTCGGTTACCGCGCGCGTACGCGCGACATGTTCAAGCGGGGCTTCAAGGGTGCGTCTGGGAACTTAGAGTCGGAACTACAAGTCCTAACGAGATATAGAGCACGGCCCCGTGAAACTGTCGACGTACCTCATCAACTACCGGGTGGGCGACATCGTTGACATCAAGGCCAACGCTGCCCAGCAGAAGGGCATGCCGCACAAGTACTACCACGGGTGCGTTTACTTGCCGATCTATACTACCCAGTGATTGAACCCAGATCACTTCCTCAGCCGCACGGGCATCGTCTACAACGTCACCCCGCACGCCGTCGGTGTGATTGTCTACAAGGTCGTCGGCAACCGCTACATCGAAAAGCGCGTCAACCTCCGTGTCGAGCACGTGAAGCACTCCAAGTGCCGGCAAGAGTTCATCGACCGCGTCAAGGCGAACCACGAAAAGCGCACCGCGGCGAAGGAGAAGGGCGGTGCGTACATCCTTTCCTGCGTCATCGAAGCCATACTCATCACACTTCCCTCTCAGAGCGCATCAACCTCCGCCGCCAGCCTACCCTCCCCCGCGAGGCCCACACCATCACCGTCGCCGACAACACCCCGCAGACGATGCGTCCGGTGCCATACGAGACGTACATCTAAACGGATCGCTGCCTCACCCTGCCCGCCCAGGTGGCGCCGGTCCACGCTGCCTCGCCGTTGACCTTGTACCGTGGGGTTGCGCTACCTCGCCGTCGTTTATGCTGTCTCTCACTCGCCCCCATCACACTTGGCGCAGATGTATGTACCTTACTATGCCCACCATGCAATTACGACTCCATGATAAGGCATCTTCGGCGGATGTGAAGGTCGCGTGCATCCGGTTTCGAACGTGAGACCCGGCCCAGCCGCACACAATAGTGAAGTCGGACATCACAGAGTTGACCTTCGCTCCGTCGCCCTCATCGAAAGCGCTTCGTACTCCTGACCCCAAGACCATCTTCAGAGATAACCAAGCCAAAGACATCCAATCGCAGGTTCAACGCAACTTGCAAGCCACAGTAAACGTCGTACCCGACAGTCGACTTCAGCCGCCACGGGCTCATCATTACGGTAGGTCTTTCAGAGGTACAATTGGGCGGGATGCTACATAACAACAGCATCGAAGCTATGTCCATCCGTCAATACGTCGACGGGTCGCCGGGCGGTCACTATTGTATCGCGGCTGCATTGCTAGCAAAGCAATCACCCCCATAAAAGACGACGTCCGCGGCCTCATCTCCCCCAGCAGCGATCTCTCGAACCCTGTCCCAGGCTACCTTTGCCAGACAAAAGTGCGCAGATAGTACTGCACTGATTTTGTAGTATCTCACTACCAGCGACGACAGTGGGCAACATTCACCCTGAGCCGCAGCAGGATCGCTCCCGCGACGGCGTAGCCATCGTCCCATTGCCGCAAACGAGGCATGGTGCCAGTAAGTCTTGACTCTTTTGGTTGGCTGGGCTTGACGCTGGGCTCAGGACACCTTCTTCCACCGAGAGTGGTCCGATCTCTGCCCTGGTCGAAGGTGAAGCTCGTGTACATCAGCAAGGATTGTTTGGGCGACATTCCAAGTGAGTTTTGACCTGTGGCGCACAGATAGAAGGCTTACGCGCGTCTCCTTACAGAGGAAGCGAAGGGTCTATCTGTGCTGTCTTCCGATGGCATATACCTCATTGTCGGGCCGTCGTGTGAGTTGCTTTCCGCTGCAGGCCGTTACTTTCACTCAAGAGAAGCAGATGTCGCGCATGCGTACTGCGATCATCATGTTCCGCTAGATGGTGCGCTTCCGCCTTGTGTCTTCTGAGGTTCAACTTTGTGACCATTTCCGACAGTGGTCCTCGAACGCTACGCTTACGGGCAAGCCAAGCTAGCACCACATCCATGCTTCATCCATCACCTGCCGACAGAACTGCTCTGCGCCATCTTCATGATGTGTGGTGATCCGAATAATCTCTTTGCATATCCGCGCGATGAGCAGCGGGACTGGAACCGCCTTCGTGCTGATGATAGATACTCGTTCTACATCGAGGAAATCATGATCATCGAATGCGTTTGCTGGCGATGGTTCACGATATCGCGCGGATACCCTCGGCTCTGGACACTGGTCGACGTCTCGTTGCCTCGGCCTTGTGATGTCGCCGCCTTGAAGCTGAGCCTCGCGTACTCGAGGGGTCTTCCGCTCACGCTACGCATCTGTGACCATTACCATTCTCGGGGGTCGAGTTACGAATCGTGCGCCGAATTTCTAACTCTTGTCGCTAGGAACGCCGGTCGGTGGAGGGAAATATCCATAATCATGGTCAGGGCACCTGGTGCTGCGCAACGCATACTATCTCCATTGCTCGACCTTCCCCGTGACGCACTCAAATCCTTGGAGCGAGCCTTCGTCCATTTTCCTCGCGACGATGCACTGCGCCCAACAACGTCGCGTCTTTGGCAGATGTTCTACGAGTCGCCCGGCTTGCGCGTCAGTCAAGTGTATAATCTGCCGGACTTCAGTGCTCCGCCTTCCACTCTGCAAAGGCTCACTCATCTGGGCGTGGATAGCATTCGCCCGCAGGTTATCATGGCGCTCCTTCGGTCGTGCCCCCGCCTACAGGTTCTGCAAGCCGTTGTGCAAGATCCGGACATTACACATCCCCCGGATGACGCGTACCTGATACCGAAGGTCCAAATGCCCCTCCTCCTGCCCAATCTGCAAGCCCTCATGCTCAGAGGTATGTCGGACTGGACCAATTTTTTCGAAGGGATTCTAGCGCCCGATTGCCGTCGACTGGAACTGCTTGCGCACACCGTTCGAGCGGAACCTATCTGCGATATGCTGAGGCGTTCGGGTGCACGTCTTCAGATGCTGGCTTTGCGCTGGGAGAATTGGGCCTACGAGGCCGAGATCGTCGAGCTTCTACTGACTCAAGAACTTGTGGACCTCAAGATCTTCTGTTACGCGCCCTTCGACGGAGTGGATGATCGTGTGCACCGCTTCGATTTCTCATTTTTCTTGCCACCCAGAGTCATCGTGGCCACATATACGTACGAAGAAGCCGAAGAGGCATATCGCTCGCTGGGTTGTTGATGTTGCATGACATACATGGTACGAATCACACGGATTCAGAACCCACAGCTTGTAGCATCGACGTGGCGATTATTTGTGGGGATGCGCGACATGTCTCGATTGCTGTATGCCGTATATGAATTCATGTCTATTATATGTCAAGTCGGCGAGTGAATCAACGATCTGTCCACACCTACAGGGTGACCGTGATCGTGCGGATTGCGCCGCAAGTCGTTGAAGTCCTGCTTCAGCGCCTTGGGGAGGTTTCTGGGCGTGCTACTACGGCGCTCGGGTTTGTAGGCTGCGGAGAAGTACACCGTCACGGTTGGAGTAACCCGTTGTGACTGTCTTGTCGCGGGTGCGGCGCACGTGTACTGGCGTGCTTCCCGGAAAATGCCGTAGCGGCGGTTGACTTGCGCCCTCAATGAAGGTTCCTATCACGAGAATCCTGACAGAACAATAACAGCATATCCATGCCGCTTCTGATCCTTCTGCTTCGACGGCGATGAGCTCACTCACCGTTGCTTATTGTCTTTCGGTAGGAACCGTCCATGTCGCCGAACCGGACGCTCCCTCAAAAGAACCCTGGGTGGGACGAAGAGGGATCCGCGCTACATCCTTCACCTTTGGAATATTTGCATAACAAGCGAGTCGAGCCCAACCACGCATAACTCATCGTCATCTTCGGCAACGTTTACCCATTGGTCATGTCCCGAACACAGAACGCGCGCTCTTGCTCTGAACTGCCTCAGATCGTTGATTCAAACGGTACGTCCTGCTGTGCTCCCCGTAAGGAAGAGGCTCATACGGACAGCAACAGGTTGCCCTCCTCCGGCGCTTCAGAGTCAGGCTCCTCTTGAACCTGAGGCGGAGGTGGAACTCGCCTTTCTCGCTAAGGACTCCCTGCGAAATGTCCCTGGTCAGTCGTCCCCATTATATGAGATAAATATAGCGCTTAAAAATCATAAAGATGAGCTGAAGGGCCTTTCGGTGCTGTCATCAGAGGGAAAGTATCTCGTCGTCGGCCCGCCAGGTAAGCCGGTCCCCGCGTTTGCGGTGTCCTCTTTCTGAGAGAATGCAGGCATCGCGCCTGCGTACGGTGATCACTCGGTACCTCTGGAAGGTAGGTCGTATGCTCTACCGTCTTAGCATCCGCTCATCGCCGTCGTCCGCAGTGGTCATTGCACGGCATAAGCGCAGGAGGAGTAGGCTATCGCCCCATCCTTGTTATATCCATCGACTACCGACCGAGGTACTGTGCGCCATCTTCCTGATGTGCGGCGACCAGAATAAGGTCTTCGACTATCCGCGCGACGAACGCATGGACTCTGTCAGCGTTCACATCGAGACCACCTTCTACATACGATCTACGGTGATCATCGGGAGCGTTTGCTGGCGTTGGTACACAATAACGCGCGGATGCCCTCAGCTCTGGACCTTGGTTGACGTCTCCTTGCCCCAGCCTCGCGATATCCCCGCCTTACAGCTCAGCCTGAAATACTCTAAGGGTCTTCCCCTGTTACTACGGGTCAACGACTTCCATGACGCGCCCACGCGTAGAGTCAACGTTTGCCAAAAATTCATGGCTCTCGTCGCCGCTTCCGCCGGTCGCTGGGAGGAAATCTCCATCATTTTGCACTTCAAGTCTCCGACGGTGCACGATGTGGTCTCGCCCCTGCTACATGTAGCGGATAACTCATTCACCTCCGTGAAGCGAGCCATGCTTCGCTTCTTCGCGGACGACTTCGAACACACCCACACATCCCGTCTCTGGCAGAAATTCTATGCATCACCTACGCTTCATGTCGCACAGTGGTTCTACATATTCATAAACGCCCCATCCACCGTCCTTCAGCGTCTTACTCATGTTGGCGTCGAAGTCATCCCACCTGAGGCAATCATGGCCCTTATCAGCGCCTGCCCTCTGTTGCAGACTCTACAAGCGGTCGTCATACCTGGGGATAGGTGGGTGGGTAAAGTTGACGGCCATCTCATACAAAGTCTGCCGGCACCTATACACCGTCCCCATCTTCGGGCTCTCACACTGCGCGGCATGTACGACTGGACGCGCTTTTTCGACGGGATCACGGCGCCCCACATCCGACGACTGGAGATGGCCATCGCGGGAATCCAGGCCAACCCGATCAGGGCTATGTTGAGTCGTTCGGCAGCGCGTCTTGACATGCTGGCTCTTCGCTGGGTACGGCCTGGGAGCGACGACGAAATTGTGGCGCTACTTCGAAGTCGAGAGTTAGAGCAGCTCAAGGTCTTTCGTTACGAGCCGTATGAAGGACGCGAGCGGGAGCACGATCTCTTTGATCCCTCTCCTTACTTGCCATCCAATCTTGTGGCTTTCACCAGAACCTACGAAGCAGCAGAACAAGCGTATCTTTCATTGCGTAAATATTGAATACCGTGTCGTACTTTACAAAGATGACGGATCGTAGCACATAGCAGATCATCAGATTATCTTGGTTCGGGCGGGAAATCGAGGCTAGCCTCGCAACATCCAGCTATGGTGGTGAGCGAATAAATCGCGTATCCCGGATGGAACTTGAGAACCAGCGTTCACTGTCAGACGAAGGTCCCTCGTGGTCGATTCAGCACCCCGCATGAGCGGGAGAAGTGCTGCGGGATCATCTGTCGTAATATAAATGGCAGACGGGAAGCTGGCGTCCGGTGACGCTTCGGCTATGCCAGGTGCAACCACAGCACCGTGGTCATTCTGATACTCGAGCTGGAGGGTGTCCAGCGCTTTCGCCCAGCGTAAGATATTCAGAATGTGGCTGGGGGCGTCCATCTTCGATTTGATGTTCAGGTGTCGAAGGTTATGAAGAGGAAAGAGGAGGATTCGGTTGTACTCCACATGACCCTCCACACACAGGAATAGAAGCCGAGGAATATCATGGTAGAAGGTGTTTGGTCCAAAGCCATCCACGTGAAGTTCTTCATCCATGACGAGGTGAAGTCCAGAAAAATAGCGCAGATACGGCCGTAGGCAGAGCATGACCCTGATCATCGAGTCCTGGCCTTTGTACTTCGGCTTGCGGATTCGAAGGTAGAGCTGGGACCACTCGGTCTTGCGTTCCGCGCAGATTTCGGGAAGTCGTTCCCGAGCCTCATCAAGGTCGCCGAGGAAGAAAATCTTGTCACCGGCGCGCACCTGGCCATCAGTTCCGACGTCAATGAAGAGCTGGAGAGTTCCCGGGAAAAGCTCGCTGACCGAGCGGCATCCGACGAGGGTGTCAAAGGAGTCCTCGTTGAGGACGACTTGGGACTGTGTGCCGGGGACCTCGGACTCGGAGCCACTGAGCGACTCGGTGTCTGAGGCTGGGGGTGGCGCCTCAAAGGGTGCCGCAGGTCCATGTCTGCCATCCGCCTGGCCGACGTCAACGCCGACGGCCTGATTGGGCTGAGAGAAAGATTGGGCAGCATCAGCAGGCGCTACCGCCTCTCCACGAGTTCCAAGTGCGGACTCTCGCGCCTCGCTCTCGTCGAGAGGTCCGTCCATAGGGCCGAGAACTTGAGCCGGCGCGGTCGCAGCCTCGGCCGCATGCGCACCGTCACCTCCAAGATCAACAGGCAGGCGTTCGTTGTCCGCCTCAACGATATCGATGGACAAACTCGCCGGCACATCGTCAAGAGGAGTGTCGAGTTCGGTGGGAACGTATGGTGATTGCTCCGAATCTGCGGTCAGCTCAGGCTGAGGAGTTTCCGCCGTCCCAGCAGGGATGCCCGAGACCACCTCGGGTGGTTCAGGCGGCAGAGCTCCAGAAGCCCCTGAGGGGGCCTCGTAGGACGATGAAAGCGAGGCGGACCTCCCGTCGCGCCTCTGCGTAGCTTGAACGATGTCCCCAAGGATTCTGTAGCTATGGCCAGAGGTGACGTTGATGCGTTCGACGAGTATGTTGTGGTTGGCATCCAGCTGCCCGCTGATGGTGAAGAGGGTATCTGCAATGTAGGAGAGGAGCTGTAGGACGTCAAGGATCGCGGGCTGCGGTGCAGCCGACGCCGACTCCGACGCTTCGGGTGAAAGTGAGGGTGAGGCAGTCACGGATGGCGGCGAGGCCGGATACTCTATGCGGGTCGGTGCAGGCGAGGGAGGCTGAGGATCAGGATTGGCTTGCGCGCTGCCCTCCCTGGTGTTGGGAGCGACAATTTGAAGAGGCTCGCCCGCCTCACGGGAAGCGGCAGACCGGGACCGCTCGGGATTACGTGGGGGACGCGGCGGGGCACTGCCGGAATCGCTGCCGACGTTCGCAGCTGTAGCGGGCTGTGCTTGCGCAGGCATTGGCGCCGCAGACGACGGCATGGGGTTTGAGGGCGGTACCGGCGGCGGTGTTGCATTGTCGATGCGA
This sequence comes from Pleurotus ostreatus/Saccharomyces cerevisiae fusant, assembly GCA_024196135.1. Classification (NCBI taxonomy): domain Eukaryota; kingdom Fungi; species Pleurotus ostreatus/Saccharomyces cerevisiae fusant. The sequence continues at coordinate 11,478 of JAMQCK010000308.1, read as the reverse complement.
GGGACTGCAGGCAAAGGACGTTGTGTCCTTGAACTGGCTTGCCTGGCGGCCTCCTCAGTGACAGGAGCACGAGACGGACCTGCATCGTCATGGGTCGAGGGTGACACATCCCGCCCTGCAGGCATCGACGAGCGCGGCTGCGAGGGGCCAGCGTCCCTGGCGAAGTCGAGCCTGTTCCGTATCTGGCGAAGATCTGGGTTCCGAGGGTCTACAGAATACTGCTCGGAAGTCCTCAGGGTGATTGCAGCCTCTGCACGCGCTCGAACAGTCGTCGACGAGGATGTGCTAGACGAGAATGCGGTGGAGTCCGAGTCATCAAAGTCGTGGATGTTGATGTCGAGATATGGTCCATGACGAGCGTTATCAGAGGACAATGGGGCGCTATCGTGAGAGGCACTTTGGTCTCCATTCCGGCGTGCGAGCCTGCGCACGCCAGAACGCAGCCTGCAGAACAGGCCGTGACGTTTTGGTGCCATTCGTGAAGCTGAAGCAATCAGTGAACTTGAAGGAAATAGATGAAGTCGTTGAGGGCGTATATGCTTCGACGCCTGTAAGTCAGTAAATTTGAGGCGCGGTCACATTGTGGCGACACGGCGGACTCACCGAGAAACCGTGAAGGTCGAGCTCAACGTAGGCGACGTAGACGTGCGAGTCGTTAACAAGCGACGTAAGATGCGTAATCGGGACGAGGCGTTCGGGGGTCGTAAAGGCGGTCGTTTCTGTGGGTCGACGCTTTCGACTCAGAGCATTTAAGTGCATGCCATATGCTGTCGCCCATTGAACGCGAATGCGGAAATCTTGAGTCAAAGAGGTAAGCGTTGTCTTCTCGTACAGGTAACAATGGGACATACAATCGAGTCGTGTGAGAAACGAGGCGTGGGTAGATATGTGATCTCTATGTCAACCGCTTCGTTACAGAAGAACAAGCATGCCTAAATGGGGCGATAATGCCCTTCCAAATTTGCGACGCCAAATGTAGTCTTCAGAACCACCAAAAGCTAGAATCTCGAAAAGAGCACGGAGCTACTGAATCAACCGCAAAGACAGAGCAGGTAAAGCGTAGGCTGCAGTCAGGCCAGCCCGGCTTGTACGCTGTAAAATACGCGTCGCCTTGATGATCTGAAGCGCAGTCAGCAGTCAATGTGTCCAGTTTGTCTTCGGCGAGAGGGAAATAATGTCGTATCGTCAGGCGGACGAGTAAGGAGATGAAGGCGGGAGGAAGGCGAGATATGTGGGTCCCATCGTGAGAAACGCACCACGTGCTCGTCAAGTCAGCTGTCGGCCAATGCCGCAGCGCTTGACGGTTGACCACCATCACTGCAATTCGCTCGAGCACTGTCATTCCTCGCCGCGAGAACTTCTTTGGACGAACAACCTCGGGAGACCATACAACAATCGCGACTCGGAGAGATGAATGCTTTCCAAGTCCAGGCGTTTTTGGCTCGAACTTAACTCGTGCTTCTCCGGATCAACTAATTGTTCTCCTTATTGTCTTTCCTGTGGGCACCGGTTCCAGCGGTATGAGTGCTCTCATAAGGTGAGCTGGCGACAGAGGAACAGTGCTTACAGCTGCACATACTCCGTAATCTTAGTCTACGTGCAAAGCGTACGAGTACGCTGTGACGCACTCGCCGTCTTCGCTCTCGCTGATTCTCTCGATCTTGACAGTGAATATGCCCCACAAAAATTCTGCGAGCTCGAGATACGGTGCTTTGATAGTCAGCTTGCCGGATACAGGAGGCATCGCGCAGTCTATGCCTACGAAAGGTGCGTCAGTCGCCAGAGTTTGGCCGCTGAGAAAAATTGGTACTAACGTTGATGCATAGCGAGGGCTCAGCGGTTTCTTTCCCCCTGCTTCATCAACCGCTTGCCTACCGAGCTGTTATGCGTCATCTTCATGATGTGCGGAGACCCGAACACGCTCTTCGCGTACCCGCGAGACGACCGGATGGATCCCACTAGCCTGCACGTTAGGACCCTCTCCTACATCCATGCTACCGTGATCCTCGGGCGCGTGTGCTCATGGTGGCTCACCGTCACGCGTGGAACTCCTCAGCTGTGGACGCTGATCGATGTCGCGCTCCCTCAGCCATGTGACATCGCCGCGTTGAGGCCCGCCCTCGAGTACTCGCAAGGCCTCCCGCTCGCACTCCGCATCAACGACTATATGATTACGCCTAACCGCCGTCGCAACACTGAGGTATGCGTGCAGTTCATGAAGCTTGTCGCCAGCTCCGCGCACCGTTGGGGCGAAATCTCCATCATCATGAAGTACGAGCCCCCGAAGGTCTGCGACATGATGGCGCCTCTGCTCGAGCTTCCCAAAGACTCCTTCGTCTCTCTGAGGCGAGCCATGCTTCGCCTTCACGGGGGTGCTTGGGAGGGGTCGCCGACGGTGCGATTGTGGGACAAATTCCACGCCTCACCAGCGCTACGGGAGGTGCAGTGGTACTGCCAGCGCGTCCGGGCGCCGCCCTCCCTTCTTCATCAACTCACTCAGGTTGGCGTCAACAATATCATGGCTGGCGAGATCATGGGTCTAATGCAAGAATGTCCTCAACTGGAAGTCCTGCGTGCCAACGTTAGGCCAGCACCAGACAAACTACCAGGTTTGGACGACGGGCGATTATTTCCGGTGCTTTCGACTCCCGTCCTACTTGCCCATTTGCGCACGCTCATCCTTTCCGGCATGTACGACTGGACCAACTTCTTTGATGGCCTGACGGCGCCGCGCCTGCAAGAGCTGCAGATGTGTGTCGCAGGCGTACAAGCATCCCCTGTTTGTGCGATGCTCAGGCGCTCGTCTGCCCATCTTCGCACTCTAGCGTTCCGCTGGCTATACCAGGAATCTAATGGCGATATTGCTACTCTACTTCAATCGCCCGAGATGGATTATCTGACGTGCTTCTGCTACGATCCTTACACTGAACTAGGGGAGGAGCCTGACCCCTTCGACCCGTCATTATACTTACCGCCTCGGGCCATCATGTATGCGAAGACGCTGGTTTAGGCTGGCATAGCATAAACGTTCTATATGGATGTCTTGGATACACAGCTGCTTTGATACGGTATACGAATATTCATACGGGTTCGTTACAAAACTCGGAGAAGCCAGTGAGCATGTCGAGAGAACAACCGGCGTACGTCGTCATTACACGATCCAGAGCGGGAGACTGTAAGTCGGACATCGGTTGACATCGACTCCGCCGCAGACAAGTGCGGGATCAGCTCCTGAGGATCATCTGCCGTGATGAACATGACTGGCGGGAAGCGCACGTCCTGCGTCCGCAACCTCGTAGGAGGAGGGCCACTCGCAGAATGTTCACTATCGAAGTCCAACGTCAGGACCTCTAGCGTCTTGGCGAGGCCTATGATTCTCAAGATAGCGTCCGAGTCTATTTCAGCCTTGATGTGGAGGTAGCGAAGGCGATGGAGCGGAAATAGTAGGAAATGACTCAGAGTCGCCTGCCCCTCCACGCGCAAGGATAGCAGGTGAGAGAACTCAGCGAACTGCTTAGTGTCGTTTAACTCGTCATTGGATCCCTCCTGCATGTCGAGGTGGACGGCAGAGAAAAAGCGCAGGTACGGCTTGAGGCAGCGCATGACCCTCAGCATCGTATCCTGGCCATGCCGTTCCTGCGCCCTGCCGATGCGCAGATGAAGATGGGACAACTTGATCTTCCGGGCCTCGCAGATGCCCGGAAGGCGCTCCATCGCCTTGTCGAAGTCCGCGCGAAGGAGAACTTGGCAGTCGCCGACCTCGCCTTCGGCGTCAACGTCGATGACGAGCTGAAGGGTGCCAGGACAGAACTCTTGGGTCGTGCGGCAGCCTATGAGGGTCCAGATGGGGTCGTCATCGGTCGTGAGTTGCGCCTGCGCAGCCTGAGCGGTGGATTCAGGATTGTCGATGGAGGCATCGTCTGTAGGCAGACTTGGGGAAGCGGGATCCGCAGCAGACGCAGAACTTTCATGATCAGGACCGACGTAGGGGCCCCTCGCTGGTCCATCATGCCCCCCGGCGTCCTCGAGTCGAGCCTCTTGTGCTGCCACAATAGGCGGTCGAGAGTTCGCCGGAGGGTCCGCGGGATCGCGCACAGGAAGCACCTCGCCTTCACGGTCCAAAGGCGTAGGGGCTATGATAGATACCTCGGGGATGGCAGGCAGGGGAACAGAGTCGGCGGCGTTATCAGCATCGGCATCGGTCGTCGGTCCCTCGTCAACCGCGTTCGAAAGGTTGTCCTGAAGCTCAATACGAGGCTCAGGCTGAGTAGCGCGGCCAGGAGCCTGACCTTCGTCATCGGGGGGAAGCATAATGTGGGCGTGTAGGCGATGCGTCCGGCGTGCGTCGTTAGCTTGAACCTCCGCCACCCGGGCAGGAGCGCCAGCCGGCGCTGTTGAACGACCTTCCGCTCCAGCAGCAGGGAGACGGACCTCGCCTCCCGCGAGCAAAAGGTTCGGAGGGACGCCACCGATGCTAGACAGCTGAGCCTGAAGGGCAGCGATGTCCATTCCCGCGCCGAGAGGTGAGGGCGTCGTGGCTAGCGGGACCGGAGAGGGCCAAGCCCCTGCGTTGGGTGGTCCATCGGTAGTATGAATTATGGCGGGTTGCTGAACAACTGAGGCATCGAGGGTGGTGTAGCTTATCGAGGCGGTCGGGCTTTCCTCCAGCTGCGGCGTCGTAACGCCCGTAGAATGCCTTTCGTCAAGACGCCCTGCAATTCGTACTACGGACCCGCTGATGTCTTGAAGACCACGCGTCACCGTCGTAGAGGCGTTCTCGATCCTATCGCCCAAGCGATCAATGGCGGCCACGAGAGGCGAGACGAGAGACTGGGCGCCAGCTGCAAAGGCTGCGTCTGACGCGTGTGGAAGACCTGGAGGATGGTCTGATGAGGAGATCCCGGGCTCCGAAGGCGATCTCTCGTATGGACGCCCGACCTCCTCGGTAGAATGGCTGTCGTCCCGCTCAGCGCTCGCGCTATTAGACGGAGAACCATCGTGGGTAAGATGCGCAGCCGGAACTGAATGTGGCGCCGCTGTCGCAGAGGCGATGGCCCGAAGACTCTCTCTCCTCCCGCTTGGAAGAAGGCTCAGAGGGTCAACAGGTCCCTGGGATGTCTCGCGACCGGCGCCGGGACTGGAAGATTCACTGGAGTGCGTCTGTGCAGAATTTGACGCCGCTGAGGGACTCGAGACGACGGCCGGGATCGAGACGTGGACTGCGGTCTCTTGCGTTTCCTGCAGCGGAAGAAGATTCTGCGCAGTCGCACCCTGCGTGGCGATGGCGTGTCCGGTAGTCGGTGGCTGGGGCGTTGCGGTATCACTCGTAGCCTCAAAGTCGCCGCCCCGAGCGTCGGACGAGTTGAGAGCTACTGTAGTGCTGCTGAGCGCAGATACGGTGCACTGAGATCCGGCGGGACGCGAGCGCAGGAGGAGGGGTGCGATACGCGAGCGGAGTCGGCGGTATAGACCGTGTTTGGGGCGCGAATTAGATGCCATCCGCGGAGAAGGCTTGATTATGAGGCAAAAGTAAGAGCTTGACGCGTGTACTGCTGGAGTGGAGGTCAGTATGTGACGCCAATAAAGCCAATAAGCACTTACTTTGAGCCCGGGCCAGCCGCGCTAAAAGTCGTTCGAGGTCTGCGGCGTGAACGTGCGGTTCGTAGACAAGCAACGTGGTAAGCGTTAGAGATATGCGTATAAAGGTCGTAAGAGGTGGTCGTTGGTGAGGAAGTTGACGATATCGCGAAGCTTATAAGCGTTGGCCATACGTATTCAACCCATTGATGCTCGAACGTGGAAATTCTGAACGGATAAGGTGTGCGTTGTTGTCCGCGGAGAGAAACAAGGACACGTACTGTTGGCGCCTGGGAGAGAACAATGGCATGGCTCGACCAATCGTTTGGAATGCACGCTGCATACGAACAAGCGTGCCCTAAGCTGTTCACACTCTCACGCGCAAGATTTGCGGCAATGCCGCTGAGTTTGACCTTCCACCACCCTGCGTAATCAGACCATTCATGCGACCATGTGCCCCCCACCGAGTAGAGGACCTTCCATTCAGCTTGGACAACGCCAACATCCGAAAGCGACATGAGAGAATCGAACACGACCATATCCACCACGTGGACTTGCCGTCACGCGTATCGTTCGGTAACTGCCGAGCCTTCCTGTGAGCTAAGTCCGAGTTTACGAGGACTTAGCGGGAGTCAAGCGAAGCAGGCGCTGCGAGCCCGGCCATAGCCGAGTGACGTCGCCGCGTCCGAAGGATTCGCGGTGACGATCACGCGGGCGGCGAGCGCGTCGGCCGTGGTCGCCTCTCCGCTCTGCCCTCCATCGCCTCGAGGCTCCTGCAGCCAGCTTTCTTTTGTCCCTCCTGATACCACGCCTACAACGGCTCAAGACCTCTAGGCGACTACGAATCCATGGCTACATGTCACCCGGACCATTTCGAGGCGCATATACCCAGCATATACACACTTCCCCGAGGCGATCGGACACCCAGACTCGTCGACCGTCGACCCCGGCGGTCCACCATCCAATCTCCTAGGCCCCGCTTAATCCCAGTGGTCCACCACCCACCCGCTCCTGCAAGAACGGCGACATATGCGCCATCCAACAAATCCTCCGAAGCTCAGGAGCTCATCGCCGCCATCCGACACACTTCTCGCGTGCACGAGCCTACCTAGGCTCGTCTGCAGCACACCTTCCCAAGGTATATCGGTGGCCACTGCGCTGGCTACCCAGTCTTGCGGTGTCGATGGCTTGCACGTGAAGCTGCCCGGCGCGGGTTGGCGCGCTTGGTCGAGTGAGCGCTCTCCAGATATGCGGACCCCTTCACAGTGCCCTTTTTTTGCAGCCTTCAAATCCGCAGTCGCCGTCGCGACTATACGTATCCAGCATCAGACTCCCAGCATCATTATACAGCCTCACCTACCTCCCCTTCATCTTTCACAACCAAGTACACCTTTCAGCCACAATATATTCATGACTATCGCCTCCCTCATCCTACCGAACGAAGATCGGTCTACTAAGCCCTGACACAGCCCCTCGACATGGCCGGAAATGAGCCGGTGAGTACTTTGCTTCGGTCGTGTTTAGCCTGCACCCTTTCCCTGTCCTACCTTTTGTGTTTGGCGCACCAGCGATATGGCTCTCCGTGATACTAACTAGAGTCCCCTCCTCTGAGGGGTGCTCTTGCTCTCTTCAAAGAGCTGTACCGCGCGACTCGTCCCGCAAGGGCTGGGAGTCGCGTCGCCGGTGCTCGGTAGATGCCGATACGGGTCACGCCCATGGCACGTGGCACATGTTCAACCCCCCAACTCCCTGTTTCCTTCGTTTTCACGACGGGGCTGCTGGAAACCAGCCCCCCCTCAATGCGTTAGCCCTATGGCGCGCCCCTCAATGCGTTAGCCTCGTGGCGCGCCCCTCACTGCGTTAGCCTCGTGGCGCGCCCCTCATTGCGTTAGCCTCGTGGCGCGCCCCTCACTGCGTTAGCCTCGTGGCGCGCCCCTCACTGCGTTAGCCTCGTGGCGCGCCCCTCTCGTGTTAGCCCTATGGCGCACATCCTCCGGCGTCAGCTCCCCCCTGAGCGCGTCCCGTTCGGCGTTAGCTCCCTCCTGAGCGCGCCTCCTCGGTGTTAGCTCCCTCCTGAGCGCACCTCGTTTAGCGTTAGCCCCCTGGCGCGCTTCGTTTGGCGTTAGCTCCCCTGAGCGCGCCCCCTCCCCCAACGTTAGCCCCCTGGCGCGTTGCCCTCAGCGTTAGCCCCCTGGCGCGCTCTTCATCCCCCACCCCCAGCGGTAGCGTTCCGCGCGCATCCCACATCTATCACCGATGTCTTCCCTCGAGGGTGCATCATCCGTCAAGGCGCTAGCTGCGAGCGCTCCCTTGGCGTTAGCGGCGCGCTTATCCGATGTGAGCTCTCAAGAGCGCATCCCTCATCTTCATCGGTGTTAGCCGCTCCAGGGCGCACCCCAATTCCTCGTCGATGTTAGCCGTCCTAGGGCGCATCAGCAACGCGCGCTTGCGCGCGTTGTCCTTCATTGATGTTAGCCGCACCAGGGCGCATCACCCCCCATCCCGCGTTAGCCACAGGGCGCGCCGCAGTCACCGATGTTAGCCGTCCCAGGGCGCATCAACGACGCGCATCAGCGCGCGTTGTTCTTCACCGATGTCAGCCGTCCTAGGGCGCATCGTCATCATCCCGCGTTAGCCTCACGGCGCGCTGCAGTCACCGATGTTAGCCATCCCAGGGCGCATCAACAACGCGCATCGGCGCGCGTTGTCTTTCACCGATGTTAGCCGCTCTAGGGCGCATCACCCCATCCCGCGTCAGTCACACGGCACTTCTCGGTCATAAATGTTAGCCGCACCAGGGCGCATTTATCACCGCCGAAACCGTCAGACCCGCATCCATCACAGAAGTTAGCTTTATGGCTGCATCCCTTTCCTATCCTTTCCCCATTCATCCACCGAAATCTGCCCCAACCTCAGCCGCACCTCTCCATCCCATCAAGCTCATCCCCCTGTCCATGTTGACTCGATTTGAGCGCACCCTCCATTCCCATGTTTGACTTCGGGGGTGTGCCCGCACACGCGCCCCACCGCTTCGACACCGTCTCGCTTCAGCGTTTCTCTCGCGCGACCTCGGCTCTCGAGCGCGTCATTCTCAGCGCCACGCGGACCCGCACCTCATGGCGGTTTTGCAGGGCACTACCTTCCTCTCCCCTGATCTGCCTTTGCCCGCCCCTCCCTTCCCTCACCCCCAACAGCGCATCTGCGCTCTATGTCCTTTGCATATCGACCGGTGCTCAAGGACCTGCGGGTTACTACTCTGCCCGAGCTCGAGCCCCTCGAGATGGAGAACATTCTCCTCTTCGAGGCACTGGCCGCGAGGCGCGCTTGTCGGCCGTCGACCCGACGGCAAGTCCCTCACAACACTCGCTCTCACAAGCCCATCCCGCATTCCGTCAATATTGACCGCCCCGGGGCGCATCAACAGGGCGCATCAGTGCGCATCTTCTATCTCTGTTAATAGCCGCCCAGGTGGCCTCCCTGTTACCGCGTTATCTCTGACCTTCTCGCGTCGCCTCCCCATCGGAGCGCATCGTCTATCATCACGCCAGCCTACAATTCCGTCAGCCTCAGGGCGCCCATTCCCCCGCTGATTTCAGTTTCCCGAGCATATTCCTCCCGCACCGCATGGGCTGCGCGCGCGCAGTTCCCATACGCGCCGTCCACTTCTCAATAAACCCCATGCTCGAGCACCCTCGTCCCACACATTCCTCCCTCACGCACCCCTCGCGGTATTTCAGGAGTTCCTCTCCCTTCCCAGGTTTGCTCACTGAGTCTTCTCATCCCCAAGCCCCTCTCCTTGGCCTTCGTCACGACAAATGTCTTCATCAATAGTCGACGGCGCCCCCGTGTTGACCATGCACGGCCGCTAGGACCCGCCGCAAAGGCGCCACTTCGTCATCAGTGCGCTAGCCCGGGGCACATTCCCGCGCACACGATTGACTTCCCCCATTGGTGTAACACATGTGCCCGCCATCCACATTCGCCGCTCCCCCAATTTCTATCCCACGCTGCATTCCCGCGAGCAGCGGCCTTCCCGCTTCTCCCATAAGCATTCTTCGCTGCTTTCGCTCTCGTATCTCCCCTTCCTAGTTCTGCAGTACTTTGATGATTACTGCCCTCCCTACACTGACTTGTACTGGCTTCGTCCCTCTCGCCGCCGTCCTACCCTACCATGACCCCGGTCCGCCCGCGCTCCTTCTGAGCGACGTGAGGGGCGTCGGTTTTGAACCTTCGGAACCACGTGATTAGCTTTGAAGGCCGGGCGTAGCCGTGCGGGCTCGGCGCGCCCGCGTCCTCGAGTGCCCGCTTCCAAATCACCCCGTTTGGGCCCCCTCCTCAATGTTCACATCTATATCCCACTATGTACACGTACAACCCTTTCTCCTTTCCCCGCTCATTCACGACGTCACGGCACGATAAGCACCAGAGCCGGACTTCACCCCTCCCCTCTGAGTTCAACTTTGTGACTGCTCTTTGCAGGCTCGTGTCCCTCTCCCTGGCAGTAAGTCTGCTTCTTCAGCCCCCCCCAGCACTGCCTTCGCATTTCCACCCCTTACCTACCCGTCTCCATCTCATAGCACAGCGCGTGGAGGCGAACTTCAATATCCCGCGTGGCCTTTCAATGCGAGCGCCACGCAAATCCATGTTCATCGGCGGCGTTGTCCGGCGCGACTACCGTCTACGGTGTCCGTCGGTGGTCACCGATGTACCTTTAGCTGCTTGTCTGGCTTGCGGACTAGCACCAATATCCCAGTCTCTCGGTCGAATATGTATCAATGGCTGATCCATCCGCTCTCTTGACTCTGTCGCATCCCCAAGACTTCGTACATCTTATTGCTCCACCGCGAGTTCGTCGAAGGACGGTCGCGTCCCGTATCACGTGTCGCGCGCATGGCCATAGTCGCCGGGGAACTATTCGACCGTGGCGGCCTCAGTCACAAGCTAAGGGTTGCAGTCTCGTCATGAACACGACATGTATCAATGTCTCTGATCTCTCGGTCAAAGTCGGCGAAGCAAGCCTCCTGGCTCATCCAAGGCTATTTATTGCATATCGAAGCCGACTCCCCCTCCCAAAATCTGTCTCCCACGCCTCCTCTGCCCGTCGCGGCTCTCTACTCGCCGTCTGCGTCACAAGGATACCTGTGTCTCAGCAGACCATGCTAATGCGTCTTTGGCGCTGCAATTCCTCATTCTCTGCCTATCTTTCTCGACCCTCACCCTACTCTCACCACTTGCTCTTCTTCTTCCTGCTTAAGTTTTGCGCTAGCGCGCCCTTCAAAGCGCGATGCATGCGAGCTGTCAATGGAAGGCATTGCGGTGTCTCGGGTGAGCGGCACTAGCCCTCTAGACCTCTCGATGCACCTTAGAACCTTTCTTCCACCTGTTCCTCGCACACGCCCAGGAATACCCATCACTGCAATGCTGCCCTGACTGCGACTCCCACTTCTCGCTCATCCGGGAGGAATGCCTCGCTCCTTCATGCGAGTCGTACCTCGCGAAGCCTCGGTTTGGCCTCGCGGGCCCGAAGGGCCTTCTTCTACACCCGCGCGCAGCGGAGCCTCCGATCATCTCCGACTCCGCTGGGAGCCTTCGCTCGGTTTGGGCAGCACGGGTTTCGCTTCAGGCCCTTCTCCTTAGGCCTGGGGCGGGACCTGCCGTCTGCTACAGCGTTCAGTCGGCCGGTCCGCGCGCATGTGGGCGGCTGTGGGTGTGCGTCACGTTACCCACGTGATGCCGCCACATGCAGCCCGCTCCGCGGGCGGCCGACTCCGACAAACCCCAGCCCTCGCTGAGTGCTGGGTTTTCTCTCACTCTTCATTTCATCGCGACTTGGTTCATAGGAGCATATCCCTCTACATCCCTGAGCCTTCCCTAGACGCGTCCTAGGGCTCGCGAGCTAGC
>JAMQCK010000307.1:0-29365 GCA_024196135.1 Pleurotus ostreatus/Saccharomyces cerevisiae fusant | reverse complement strand
TACCACCAATCATCCTCATATCCCCCAGACCCGCCGCCCACCTCGTTCACATCGAACTTGAGCGTGCACTTCATGTTGTTCTTCGAGTACGAGACCTCGAGGCCGAGCACGGTGACGTCGCACGCTCCCGTCTTGCGCGACTTGCTCATCGTCATGGGTCCCCCGCCGAAGAAGCCGCCGCCGAAGTTGCGCGTGGGGAGGCCTGGGGGTGGTGTTAGGGCGAAGGAGGGGGGAGAGCATGAGGGAAGGGCGAGCGGGTGAGGGGAGGTGAAAAGGGAGGGGCGAGGCAGAGCCAAAACGCGAACGCACCTCCCACCGTCCACCGGTTTCCCTTCAGTGCCTTCAGCTCGCCCTCAAAGAGGTCCGCAACCTGCCCGGCGGTCTGGGGAAGGGAAGTTAGCGCGGGGAAACGCGCGAAAGAATTGCGCACGCACGTAGCTGATTATTGTCACCGTGCTCTTTGGCTTGTTCTGCGGCGTGGGCTGAATGAGCGTGCCCTTGCCCTGGGCGGGTGTTAGTGAGCACGAAGGGAGCGTTGAAAGGACGGTGGAGGGCAAAGAGGGGAGCGCACGGAAGGAAAAATTGGGGCATACGAATGGAGTATACAGAGAAATCAGATAGAGTAGAAACGATAAAGTAGCCACTCACCCCAAACAGCCCCTCGAAATCTGCCGGCGCAAGCACCTCGTCAAACTTGATCGTCTTCGGTCCCTTGCCCTGAAACTTGACCGCGTCCGTCTTGAGCTCCTTCTTGAGCCGATCAAAGAAGGTCTTGAACTGCATTTTGCGCTTCTTCGCGTCGGCTTTGTCAGCTTTCGTGGTCGCCGCGTCTGCTTTCGAGGTCGTGGCGGCGCTTGGTGTTGAGGTAGAGGCCGATGCGCCTTCGTTATCTACGCGCGCGCGCTTGGCAGGTCGCGCGTCGGGCGTCTGCGAAGGGGGTTCAGCGATCACATATCCTGACTTCACGGATGTACGTACCTGCGACGCGCCGCTCTCGCGTTGTGCGAGCTCCTCCTCGAGCTGAATGATACGCAGACGCATGGCTTCCATAATCTGAGGAAAGCAGATGCAGGTGCGAAGCAGGATGAGATAAGAGGGGGAGGGGAGGGGATAGAGTGATGGAGAGGTGGCCAACGGACCTGGGGCGTGACGGGCAGCGACGCGTTCAGGTCGAGGGTGTCTTGGGTCCATTAGCTGTGTCCTTCTCCAGCTAGCTCGAAAACTCACTTCCATCCACCAGCGTCAGCGTTCTCTTCCGCTTGCCCTTGCCCTTCACGGGCGAGAGCTGCGCGATCTGCGGGGCGGGGACGATCGTCGGAGGCGACATGGTGCACGTTGTGAGTTTCGGGTCGGGCGTCGATCGTGTCAAAGCAAGCTGTCGTCGGTGTGCGTTATCAGCTGCGGCGAGGAAGTAGCGCGTTCGCGAGCAAGCGACCGTAACGACAAAGGACAAAGGACTCGGAGGCCGACCGCGCGGTCAACGCGGTCACCTGACGCTTGCGTCACATCGTCACTGTCACTCACTGGCCCGTCGGGACACCGCCGCATGCGGAAGGCCTTGTTCTTGTATGAATAAAGTGAATAGGAAGGCGACGCGGGCAATGTCGCTGCCTGCGGCACCGCACTGCTGAAGCTGGAAAACATCGAGGCGCTACAAGAGCACCTGGACCTATCCTGACAAATGCAAGTAGTGGGCGGTGGGTCAGCGGTCATGCATTCATGGATAGAGGATGGGCGATGGGCGCCGCGGTCTTATAAGCGCCCGAGCGCCCGAGAAACGTGGTCCCCTTTGTTGAATCCTCAACAAGAATGAGTGGCGATGCACGACGCGTCGAAACGTGACCCGCGCAGCAGTATAAAACTACGCGGTCCGCGTCTCGACAGGTTGCTCGACGCGCTCTTTTCGTGCCACGGCATCAGGATCGGCGTGTTGTGGAGTCGATGACTGGCGCTTGCGGAGCTGGAATTGAATATCCTTGATTTTTTTGGCTTGTGAAGTGTTCATAGGCAGTCTTCAGCACATGTAGAGTCGTATTCTCGAGGATATATAGTGAGAAGTAAGTCACAGCTACATTTGGCGTGAGGATTGATGAAGGTGGGAAGGCAAGGTGGAGGTGATGCGACCTTGCCTGCCTGATTTGGAAAGTGAGGTGCCTTGCCTTCACCTCGGGCCGGAGGCGCCTCTAGGCGCCTCCGCCTTCCGGCAACACTATTTGTAGACGAGGCGAAAACATCTTATCTGATCTCTCCTGTCTTCTTACCATCACCTTCGCCCGGATTGTCGTGGGCTATGCGGATGGCAGAGCGAGATCGCGTAGCAAGTTCCACTGTCATCTCTACAAGTACGCTCGACACGTTGTCACTTGGCTCTGATCGACCCGGCGAAGAAGCTTGCAGCCGGAAGAACGTCAAATAGTGAACATGACGTGCGCTCGAATTGTGCTATAAAGTCCCGTTCAGCGGAGAAGCAAGCGTCTCGCACTCTTTCCTTCCTCCCCCATGTCTCCCGGTACTTCATCCGAATCTAGCGGTGGCCTGCACCCTCAAGAGGTATTCCTACGTGCCCTAAACGGCCTCGATGCCGACGATCGCACCGCCGTGTGCGACTACGTGTTCAACAACGAACCTGGCCTTGATAGCCTCAGACTCTTCTCTTCTGTGCAAGACCAAGCGACCAGGCTGGTCGACCGCCTTGCACGGTCTATACGCTTTGACTCCGACGTTGACCCCGCTCCCTCCACGCAGCCGTAAGTGCACCCCTCACACTATCAGGAACTGGCTGACTCTGCAATCGTCAAGTCTATACGACGAAGCCCGCGACTGGCTTGTGTGGGCAGGCGGGTTCAGCATCGCGCAGGAGGAAGTGGAAGCAGCCTACGCCAAGGTCCGGAGCTGCGAGCGCTGGGCGCAAGGTTCGCCGTCGAGCACACCCCCGCCTATGTTTGGCTTGACGATTCTGTAGCCCATTCTTCGAACGGAGAAGCCACGATCCAAGACGCCCGCTCAACCCTCGCTGGATTCTGCAAAGTGCTCGAGCGCAACATCGCGGACGCACAACCGGCACCCACTGTACGCTGACTCCCTCTTTGACACCCCTCCGCCTCGACGATCCACCGATCGACGACGATGGGCTGACCGTCCCACAGCCCAGACCTGCGAAGACGCTTCCCATCGTCCAGTCCCGCGTCTCGTACAGGACATTGGTCGTCTCGTACTACATGCTGACCGCAATTCTCGCCTTCGCCGGTGCAATCGCGTACAGATCGAGCGTCCTCGACTGGGACTGGGTGCGCAACCGGATCCTCATGGTCTTCGTCCACGGGCCTATAGGCGGCTGCACTGGGGCGCTCGTGTACCTGTACTTCTTTGATCGGAAATGTGCGTCGTATACTTTCACCTGGTCTCCTCTGACTTGCACCGGACCACGATCTTACCATCGAGCCACGACCTTACCATCGAACCACGATCCTACTATCGAACCACAATCTTACCATCGAACCACGATCTCACTATCAAATCAAGATCTCACTATTAACCCATGCACAGCGCACGCCCGCTGCGCTGATGCAGCAGGACATCGAGTGTATGCGCAAGCGCGCGCGTCAGTGGATCCTTCTATGGAAGGCGCTGCTCGCGCTCGCGCAGGACCTGCTCGCCTGCGAGGATGCGGATGGGGGCATGCTCGCGCGCGAGGACGCGGACGGGGGCTTGCTCGCGTGCGAGGACGCGGACGGGGGCATGCTCGCGCGAGAGGACGCGGACGAGGACAGGCTCGCGCGCGAGGATTCGAACGAAGACCGGCGGCGCCAGTTCCTGCGCATATTGGACCGCGTGGACAGGCGGGTGAGTTCTCGGACGCTTTTCGTCGCGCCCATCCTATCCGTTACGACGTTCATATCCGTTCATTCTGTCCCTTACGCCCGTCCACCCTGTCCGTTACGACGTTCCTATCCCTCACCGTTACGTCCCTCCTGATAGCTCACGAACACGGACACAGTATAAGCACATGCTCTGGGATCGGAGCACGTTTGTCGACTCGATAGATCGCGCGCTTGTCGGCCAGACCGACCGCGACGCGCTGGGCGAGGAGATTGTGGCGCGGCTCCTCCCGTATGTCAAGCACCGCATCGAGGACACTGGGTCGGGAATGGGCTACTCGAATGTGGTACGTCGCTGATATGATACGCGCTTTCTTCACTGTCGTACCGCTCACCACTTACCTTTCTCCCCTAGACAGACAGAAGCAACCTCGGGGAACCGGACGCGCAGAGCCAGCTTGAGCTCGACCTGAACTGTGTACTCGAGGCGGCGTGCACTGAGCTGGGCATCGTCGATCCGCTCTTCAAGATCCGCTGCGCGGGGCAGTACGTGCCCAAATCTTGCGGTGGGAGACAGGGCGATTCTTGCGGCTTTGGGCGGGGCAACTCCTGCGGCGTTGGGCAGGGTCATTCATGTGGCTCCGGGCAGGGTCATTTCTTCGCCCGCGCAAGCTATGTGCGCGACCTTCAGGACGCCATTCCTCGTGCCGTCTACGCGCTGCACCAATTGACGACGTGCTCGGGGATCCTCGATGGGTACGTGGCTCAGACTCACGCCCGCCTGGCATCACGCCGTGCTAATCCTTTTTCAGTGCAATACACAACATGCTCGCGCGTGTGGTGTGGATTGGCGGGCTTGGGCGCGCGCAGCAGGATATTGTGGCGCAGATCGCGCTCGTCCGACGAGGTGCGCCGCGTCCTGATTTGCATCTTCCGACGCCTATTGACCTCTTCCGCGTGAGCAGACGCGAGTGCTGAGCAGGGGCGGCGCCTTGCCGAGATCATCGAGCACTACCTGAACGCACTGGCGGCCGGCCCCGTGGTTCCCTTCGTGAGTGTCACCTTCTTTCCCTCGCCTTCCCAATCCCTATCCCCTTCCCCTCCTTCTACCCTCTTGACCATGTTCTTCTGCTAACCTACCTCCCACTCCAGCGCGACCTCTTGAAACTGCCTCACACCACGGACAAGAGAGGACTCGTTCTCATGGAGATCCTGAAGTGCGCGTTCTTCATCCTGCTATGTTTCCCACTCGCCGCCGTCTCCCGGCTCACCAACGCCGCCATCCCGCGACCCAGGGACACGTACCTCGATCTTGGCTTCTTCTTCGTCTACGCCGTGGTTGTGTTTTCACTGTTGGACAGTTTCGGAATTCCGGCGGTAAGGGGGCTGTGCGATCATGTGTATGCATGTGAGTGGCTTTGGTTTTTTCGGGAGGCTTGGTTTTTGGAGTTGTCGAGTTGTTTTTTCTTTTTTTCGTTTTTTTTTTCCTTGTCGAGAGCCTTTCTTTCCTTGCGAGCTGTTCCCTCTTCGAGAACCGTTCTTCTTTGTAGCCGTTCTCTCTTCGTGGGCCGTTCTCCCCTTCGTAGGCCGTTCTCTCTTCCTCTTCGTAGGCCGTTCTCCCCTCGTGAGCAGACGCGCTGACGCCCCGCCCGTCCCCCCAGATCGCGGCTCGTATTACGTGCAGAGCGCGCACACGAAGGCCGCGCAGCTCGAGTACTACGCGCGCTACCACCTCGTGGGCTGGACGGCGCTGCTGCGGGTGCTCAGGTCCGACGCCGAGCGCGGCGTCGCCGGCTCCGCGGTTCTGACAATGTCGGGTCCGGTCCTGGGGTCGTCGGCTCCGGTCCTGGGGTCGTCGGCTCCAGTCCTGACAACGTTGGACCCGGTCTTGGGGTCGTCGGCTCCAGTCCTGACAACGCCGGCTTTGGTCCTGACAGCGTCGAGCGCATGGCTGCCGTGAGGGAGGCGTTGTTCGAGAATGTGCGTATTTTCCTGCTTTCGGGTGATGGGGATTGGAATCATGACGAAGCGAAGCGGTCTACGGCGGAGAGAAGAGGCTGACGATCGAGAGAAGCGGTTGGCGATTGAGGGGACAAAAGCGCTCTTAGACACAGACAGAGCATAGGCGGAGCTGACCATCCTTACTCTTACAGATCATCGTGAGCGCCTATCTACCTTCCATCAACATGGCACTTGCAGAGACGCTCTGTACGCCTATGTCCGCCTCGGCGGTCGGCTTCTACGCGTGGTGCGGCCGGTTCGTGCAGCGTTCGATTGACAAGCGCTATCCGCATTTCGAGGGGCGGCGGAGAGACATGAGGATAAGTAAGTGGCGTGCGGGAGGGGTCTCGGCGCGCCGGGGAGGGTCGTGATTGCGAGAATGTGCTTGCGTGACTGGTCATTCGCTACAATACGACGTAGATGCATGATACTCTGGACTCTGGAGGTACTGTACTGGAAATCGACGTCCACGACTTACAACGCCTTCGACCGTTCGCGTTCCCCAATAGCAAAAGCTGGATAGCGCTCGTCGATGATTTGGCGCACGGCGTTCGCCTGGGAATATACCTTGCCTTTTTCACTGGATGCTTGCTTCCCGTCGAGCGCCCTCGCAAGCGAGATCAGAATGGAAGGTTGAGCGGCGCTCAGAACCTGCAGGAAATGTACATAAAGAGCTGCATGCGTCCGAAAGGTATGAACTTACGCTGTCCATGAGCATATGTACGGGAGCATCTGCGCTCTCCAAGTCGCACGTTGGGTCGTCGATGGCCATCTGCAGCGCCTTCCAGCCGAGGATGTGGTATTGGGCGAGACGCTCGAGACGCGCGGCAGCGTTAGTTGCATTGTGCACCTCGCGAATCCTGCGGTCTGGGCGTGTGCTAGTTAACGCCCCATATGCAGCGCCGACGAAGAATACCCACATCCGGTGGCGAAGTCGTACAGCCCCTTCAGCGCCAAGTCTCCGGACGGACCAATCGTCACCCGCAGAAGGATGTTGTATGCCAGGTTGGCGACACCTTCTATCATACGGCTCTCTGACGTCGGCACAATGAGCAAGGGAAGATAGGCTAGGGCGTATCGGAAAGTCTTGAACGTCTCCTTTACGAGAAGCTTCCTCCTATCATCCGTGCTCAGGTTGGCCGTAAGCAAGTCACGCTGTCGAAGAACAGAATTCAGCAAATATTCGGGAATAATTTTCACCTCCAGCGGAAACCCACAGAAGAAGGCGGAGGCGCGACCGACAGCGCGCTTAGATAGTGGTCGATGATCATCGACAAATGCTGTAGCTTTTCGCGCGTGGGTTCTGAGGGAAGTTGAGTAAGAGCTTCCCGAAACAGATAGCTCACACACCTCGTCGATGATCCTCGATTTGCGCCATAATATCCGCCTGCGCGCGCCCGAGCCCGCCAATCCAGGCCAAGCGTAGATGCGCATTGCGGACCATGCTGTGCGCTCGTCAGTGTCCGGATACGCAACCGTGTCAGACTCGCTACTCACTTTTGCAGAGTGGTCGGGAACGGTTCCAGCTTCTGAAGGGCGGCGACCACATCGTAGATGGACTCGGTGAGCTTACTGGAATACCGCGTAGCGGGCTCGACCTGCAGTCTTGGTATTCCCGTGTATGACGCGGGGCCGAGGATTTCGAAGAACGGATCGTGGAAGCCTATAACGCTGAAGGCGCGCCCAAGTACTGCTTCCATCTCAGCTCGATGCAGTGCTTGAGGGCATTGACCTGCGATGTCTGCAGATGCTTCCCGTGGAGTCTTCGGACGACAATAAGCGGCTACAAACAGCACGAAGGCGGCTTCATCGCTCACTGTGAGATCCTCTTTATCTTCGGGCTGGATGAATGAACTGCTGTGAGATACTATGTCCGCCATGAGCTCGGGACCGTCTTCAAGGGAGAGTATGCAGCCATGAGTAGACTCCAGAGTCGTCTTCCCCGGGTACCCATACTTGAGATGATAGGGCTGTGAGAAGAGGTCAGCTGCGGGTCCAAGATAGCGGTCCATCGAAGTTGCTCACCGTCATCCGCGCGTCTACCAGGTCAAATATCCGGCGCATGATTCCCAGCACGACCTCGTCCATATCCTCGTCAGCAAGAACTCTCTCTGTCAGCGCCAACAACGCCTTCCACAAAAGGGCCCACTGGCGGGAGCTCGTACGCAACCGCTCTACATCCGACGTGGCCCTTTGCGCCGGAGAGCAGACTAGGGCACTTCAGAGTCAGGCTTGACGTGCTGTAGTGGAGATACGACGTACGTGCGCGATAATCGTACACCATGTACAGCCACGCGACGGGGCAGAGGACGAAGACGATCAAGAGGCCCATGCGCACCTGCTCCAGACTCTCGACCGCCTTGTCAATCCCGCCCATACGATAGGCGACGCATAGCACGGGCAAGAAGAACTGATGTAGCTCATAGGCTAGGCGCGCAAGGAGAAGGACGGGTGAATGCGGCACGAGCTGCTTGTCGATCAGTTTTGCAATCCTGGGCTGACGGCCATCGGGGTCAGAGTCTGAACGGACGCTAAAGATGTGATGAGGGAGAGCCGCACCTTGGGGACGCGTTCGAGGGCCTCAATGTTTTTCTGCACGGCATTGTGCAGGCGCAGAGCCATCAGCCGCTCGTCCTCGCTCGTGGTGTACTTGACAGGGCTTGACTCGGGTTCGAGGAACGAGAATCTCGGAGCCTTGGGTGTAGGCGCCCATCGCGCGCATTTGCGGAACTCGGCGTAGCGCACTTCGACCTCATGCTGGGCGACACCGAAGACCGCAGCCCACACGATCCAGTCGCGCGCCTCGTCGCGCAGGCTGGAAAAGCGAGGTCAGGAGGACACCGGGCAACGGAAAGTTCGCGCACGCACTGCTTCGTATAAGACCCGCGATTTATCTGCGCGTCGTCGCGCAAGATCTCGGCGAGGGACTTCAACAGAGACTCAGCGTCGCCCCTTGCGTCCGAAACGTCGCGCCACGCGTCTGATTTGGTCAAGGCGTAGTCACACGCGATCTGGCGGTCATCGGCGTCGAGAGCGCCGAGTACACCTGCGAGAAAGTCCCGCGCAGACGTATCGTAGCCAGAGCCATGCTGCAGTCCGGACGACATGACGGGGGAAGCCAAAGATGAGCGGCGCTTGTCATTGTGGACTTTAAGCGCCACCACGAGTTTAGGCGCCCATCTTATGTCAGCTCTTCCGTCCCGAAATATACACCTGTGATTTTCCAAGGCTGTCGACTTCGTACCTCAAAGTTAGGCCGAGAATTACTTCTGCATCAACTTCCAAAGGATTGCCTAGGGATACAAATCCTAGTACGGTGGCAGCGCAGCCCAATCGTGCTCGCACGTGCATGCTCTTTAAACGTCGTATATCCCTATGAAATGCCGCTGTAATGTCCGATGACCGCGTCGTCAGTATCTCTCCTTGTTGGTTGTTCGGCGTGAGTGAGAGGGCTGAATTCATCCTGGCCGACCGTGGCGGGAGGGTCCAGCAGAGGCATCGGAGTTTAGAAATATGTGGCGCGGGCACTTTGTGGCGTTGTCAACCTCCTGCCGACGTGGAGGAGCTACTGCAAGCACGCACTCCTGCGGAGACGGAGAAGGATAAGAGTACGTCGCCAGAAGCGGAGGCCAAGTACAGCGATGACGATTCGTCATACATACGCAATACGCTGGATGTGCGGGAACCAATGCCCACAACTCACGACGCCTTCGACCGTGCGCGTTCCCCACTCGCAAAAGCCGGATAGCGCGCATCGACAATCTCGCGCACGGCATCCTTCTGTGAATATGGCTTGCCCTTGACGCCGTACGCTTCTTTCCCGTTCAAGGCCTCCGCGAGGGAGACCAAGATGGACGGCTTGGCAGCGCTCACGATCTGCATACATCGCTCATGAGAAAGAGCATGCGTGCGGAGGGCATGAACTTACGCTATCCATGAGCATGCGCACAATAGCACCGTCGCCCTCCGCTCCGCTTGTAAACTCGCCGATGGCCACCTGCAGCGCCCTCCAGCCGAGGATGTAGTACCGCGCAAGGCGCTCGAAATCCGCGGCGATGTTAGCCGCTGTATGCACGTCGCGATTTCGGTGATCTGTCGTACCACTGATCAGTACCTCACGACTCGTGGCACAGACGAAATGTCGCTTACACCCCGTAGCCAAGTCGTACAGTCCCTCCAGCGGCGCTACTCCGGACGTGGCGACCGCCCTTAGAAGCAGGACGCAAGCCAAAGCGAAGATTCCTTCGACGATACAACTGTCCATCTTCGGCATGATGAGTAGGGGGAGGCAGACTAGGGCGAAGCGACAGATGTTGAGCGTCTCGGTAAGGATGAGCTTCATCCTATCATGCTTGCTCAAATTAGCGGTAAGCAGGTCGCGCTGTTGAAAAGCGGGATTCAGCGAGCAATTGAAGAAGGCTGCAACTCCAGCGAGCTCACAAAAGACGGCGGAGGATCGGCGGATAGCGCGCTCAAATGATGGTCAAGAATCTTTTTCAGATGCTGTAGCTTCTCGCGCGTGGGCTCTGCCCGACGATCAGTTCAACTCGCAGGCGGGATAGAAGAACGGACATACCATGCCGACACAGCTCGATCTGGGCCACGATATCGACCTGCGCGTGCCCTAAACCGCCAATCCAAGCCAGGCGTAGATGCGTATTGCGGACGAAGCTATGCTCGCATCAGTGCGAAAGTACGCAGAGCGTCAAGCGCGAAAGTACTCAGGGCGTCAAGCGCAATACGCACTTCTGCAGAGTCGCCGGGATCGGTTCCAATTCCCGGAGCGCGGCGACCATGTCGTCGATGGCATTGACGAGTTCGTCGGCATAGCGCCGCGCGGGCTGTACCCGAAGTCTCGCTATCCCCGCGTACGACGCAGGGCCGAGGATACTGAAGAACGGATCGCGGAATCTCAAATCGTTGCAGGTTTTCGAGAGGAGTGCCCCCAGTTCAGCTCGCCGCTGGTCTTCGATACCATGATTCGCGACGGCGGTTGAGACTTCGTCACTCTACGGGCAGAGTTTAGCAGCGAGTCGCAGAGCGTAGATGACCATCTCACTCACCGTATGACCCATGCCGGTCTCAGGCTGAACGAATGGACGGATCCGAGCTACGATCTCCGCCATGAGCTCGTCGCCATTCGGTACAGTAGTCATGCTCCCATGTACGAACTCCAAGATCGTCCTACCCGGGCTCGCATGTCCAAAAGGATGCTGAAATGGGTAAGGGAGCGGGTCAAACACACACTCAAGATGCCAGCCCTTCGCACTCGCTCACCATCATCCGCGTGTCAACCAGGTCAAAGATCCGGCGTATATCCCCCACGACGGCCGCGTCCATGTCCTCATCATCGACAATCCTCTCCGTCAGCGCCAACGCCGTCTTCCACAGCAGTGACCACTGGCGAGATTTCTTCCGGAATTTCACTATCTCTTGCGTCGCTCTTGCCGTTGGCCGGTGGGCTACAAGTCATGAGAAACAGCTCGTAGAAAACCAGTAGGGGCGTGACTTACTGCCGCGAAACTTGTACATTACTATTGAAGGCAGTGGATTCTCTTACTAGACTTACCTGGAATATTATTCCACACTTACTTGGGGCACACGGAGATGGGGGTAGGAAACAAGATGGAATCGTTAGTGAGTCGGGCTTTTGCCCTCAATATATACTACTGTTACATGAGTCAGGATACCACATGAATGTACCATAATGTTCTATACCTTTCGGGATGATACGACGCCCTTCGGGGATGGGCACGATGCCCGGCGTGAATTCCAACACTCCCCCTCAAGCCGGCATCAAACCCATCTCGTACACGAATTTCTCGTGCTTAGGGCGAGGCAGACCTTTCGTGAATAAGTCTGCAAGCATCTCGTCAGTAGGGCAGTACCGAACGTCCACAATACCGTTCTCTATCTTCTCGCGCACGAAATGATTCTCGATGTCGAAGTGCTTCGATCGAGCGTGATGTTGAGGGTCGTGCGAAATGGATAGAGCGGCCTGGTTATCGGAGAAAACTAAGGTGGGCTCGTCCAGTGCAAATCCGAGTTCGCCGAAGAAATAGCGAAGCCAGATGGCCTGCCGTGTCGCGCTCGTTAGCGCTGAGTATTCGGCCTCCGCGGTAGAGAGCGCCGTAGTCGGTTGTTTCTTGGAGTGCCACGCGATAGGGCCTCCTCCGAGTAGGTAAACGTAGCCGGAGACTGATTTGCGGTCGTCCGGGTTCTGAGCGAAGTCGGCGTCGCTGTATGCGCCGTAGTCGTCGAAGATGGAGGTTAAGTTGGGGTCGGCCGTGTCGAGTTCGACTTCGGCCCGTCCGCCGTAAGTCACGCGCAGGTTGCACGTGCCGCGCAGATAGCGGAAGATACGCTTGATCGCCGTCCAATGCGCCTGTCCCGGATTCGCCGTGTACGCGCCAACGCGCGAGACTGCATACGCGATATCCGGGCGCGTCATCGTGGCGGCCCAAATCAAGCTCCCCATATACTCAGCGAAACTCGTACCCCTCGCATCTCGGACTTCTCCATTTCCGTCGTACTTCTCCAGGATCACATTCGGGTCGAGCGGCGTCGTTACGCAGCTCATATTGTCGAACGAATATCTCTTCAAGATCGTTTCTATGTACTTCTGCTGCGAGATCTGGACCGTCCCCGCCTCTCGATCGCGGTAAATCTCGATCCCGATGATCTTCTGCGGCTCCCCCATGTCGGTCACTTCGACCTCGCGCGCGAGCGCGGCCTGCGTCGCGGCGATGAGGGTAGGGCTCGTGCTGAAAACGAGTAAGTCATCGACCCATACCGTAAGGAAGATGTACTGATCTCCGACGTGGCGCTTATAAACGCCGTGGTCGACTTGGAGTCTCTCGAAGCCATTCGAGGTGAGTATCTCGTGCAGCTTTCGGTTCCACTCACGTCCTGACTGCTTGAGTCCGTACAGCGTCTTGCGTAGACGGCAGACGCGTCCGGTCTCGTCCTCGAAACCGGGGGGTTGGACCATGTAGACCTCCTCTTTGAGGTCTCCGTGTAGGTAAGCTCCTTTCACATCGAGCTGACGCATTTCTAGATTCTGGATCGCTGCGATCGCGAGGAGCGTTCGGATGGATTCCGGGCGTACGATTGGCGAGAACGTCTCGCTGTAGTCAAGCCCGGGACGCTGCGAAAATCCTTTCGCAACAAGGCGCGCTTTATAGCGCACGATGTTCCCCTGCTGATCCTTCTTCAGCGCGAACACCCATTTCGCCCCAACGGGCATGCGGTCGGCCGGCAAGTCCTCAAGAGTCCACGTCTTCATGTCCTCAAGCGTCTTTAACTCGGCCTGGATAGCCGCTTCCCACTGCGGCCACTGCGGTGACGCGCGCGCCTCGCCGATTGACTTCGGCACGTCTTCTGCGTCATCGCCTGCTTCCGCCGCGCGCATCGCATAATGCGCAAATGCTGTGAATGGGTTGTCCTCGGCGTCCTCTGGAGTATCCGTGCGTCGCGATCCCGTGCGCTCCGATGCCTGCAGCCGTGCGTCGGGGTTACCGAGTTGTCGGTAGTTTGTGTCTTGCGTCCTGCGGGTGAGTACGCGCCTCGTCTGCTGCGTTCCCGCGTTCTCGTCGCTCGTCTTGGTATTCGGTGCTGATTTTCCCTTCGTAGGTGCTGGTGGCGCTTCCGTCAAGGGCTTGCTCTGCGTCGGTGGCGTCTTGGGTAGCTGAGGTGTGGGCTGAGGCGTCGCAGGCCTCGAGGATGGCTGATTGACCGGTTGGGGCTCCCCCTCAAGCGGCCAATTCTCGAGATCTGCGGCGATCTCGTTGATTGGAGCCGCCGATTCCGTGAATCGGTAGTTCCTCGAGACTTTGACTCGGTGAGTCCTCCTGTCGTAGTACCGGATTGCTCTCGGCCCTGTAACGTAGCCTACGAAAGTCTGCTCGGTTGCTCTCGCATCCAGCTTCGAAAGAGACTTAACATTCTCGGCAAAAATCCATACCGGACATCCGAACTCGTGTAAGTCAGCTACGTTGGGCTTCTCGCCAGTGAACGCCTCGTGCGGCGTCTTATTGCCCGGTAAGGCAGCTGTTGGCGACCGGTTTCGGATGTACGCCGCGTGCGTCACCGCGAATTCCCACAGGCTTTTCGGGAGTTCGCGTGCCAACAACATGGCACGCGCGAGCTCGACCAGCGATCGATTCACTCTCTCCGACACTCCATTCTGCGACTGGCTATACGGCGCCGTCTGATGGAGCTCGATCCCCCGCTTCGCCAGCTCGTCCGTCAACTCATCGCTCATATACTCGCGACCTTCGTCTACACGGAGCCACTTCAACTTGTATCCGTACTGCCTTTCAAGCCATTCGATGTGCTCGACGACGCGCTGCCGCGTCTGGCCCTTGTGCTTCAAGAACAATACCGTGATACGGCGCGTCGCATCGTCCGTGAAGGAAATGTAGTACAAATTCCCCTCCGTGGATTTGGTGCGCGCTGGCCCCCATAGGTCGCTATGAGCGCCTTCGCCCGCGTTCTGTGCGCGATGCCGAGCCTGCCTCGGTAGTGGTTGGCGATGCATCTTCGCTTGGATGCATGCGTCGCAGTGGGTGATCTGGGGGGATTTCGGGTCAATGGTGAGTCCCTCGACCATTCCGCCCTTGTACAGGAGTTCTAACGCGCCCTTTGAGATATGGCCGTAGCGCCTATGCCACGCCTCCCACGTCTCGCCATGCGCTCCCCCTGTCCCCTCGTCATCTCCATCTGCAACGCCGGCGTGGTTCTTCACCCGCCTTGCTCGCGCATCAAGCCAGTACAAGCGGTGTCTCAGGCTTCCGATCAGGACTTCGCGTCCCGCCGAGTTCGAAATGCGCACCTTGCCGTCGCGGAACGTCGCGCGGCCTCCGGATTCGTCGACACGAGGGATGGAGAATAGATTGTTCACGGCCTGAGGTGCGTACAACACGTTGTGTAGGGTGATCGTCTCCGACTGACCCCCAATGTTGCTTTCCAGGATCACCGTCCCGCGCCCCTTCGCCGTGATCGCCTGCTCACCGATGCCGGTGATCTTCTCGTCCCCAATGGGCGAGAACTCCACGAATACTTCCCGATCGTTCGCGATGTGCGTCGTGCACCCGGAGTCGGACAGCCACGCGTCGCGCGGCATCTTCGCGTCGAATGTCTTCGTCGACGCCGTCTCTGCGGTCAATACCGCGTCGCTCGGCACTATGGCCGAGAATGCCGAAGCCGATCCTTGGTGTGCTTGCGAGCCACCTTGTCGGCCTTTCTTCTTCCGGTTCGGCGCTTTGCCCTCAGCTCCGCCGCCCTTCGACCAGCAATCCTTGCTGTAGTGGCCTCGTTTGCCACAGTTGAAGCAATCGCCTTCGCCGCCGCCTCGCTGGCTGCGATTGCCGCGCGAATCCTTCCCTCTGCCGCTCATCGCTGCGAGCGCAGAATCTCCTCCGGCCGTGCCGGACTTCTCCTTGCGTCGCCGATCTTCGTCCATGATGAGCGCGATGAGCTCGAACGTCGATATCGATGACTGGGCTGTACCCGTGGATGGAGATGGACTCGTCGTAGTCGTTGTACCTGTAGAATTAGTGGTCCCAATACGAGCTGCATTTCTCGCACCTAGATATGATGAAGTGAACTGGTCCCAGGTCTCGGGCAACGAACTAATGAGGATCGTGATGAACTCCTTGTCCTCGATCTTCTCCCCCATCGAGATGAGCATCGACTGGATCTCGCGCAACGTCTTGATGTGCGTAGGAATATCCGTCGTCTCGTCCGCTACTGTACGGTACAGGCGTCTACGGTACGCGATCGCTCCGAGATCCCCTCGGGCTTCTTTCACTGTACGTATCTGCTCCCACATCTCCTTCGCCGTATTGGCCTGCGAGATATGGGTCATCTGCTCGTTTCCGAGCGATAACTCGATGACGCTCTGCGCTTTCCCGTCGTTCTTCTCCCAATCTTCAATCACCTTCTTCTCGGCCGCTGTTGGTGATCCTGCCGTCGCCGGCTCTGGCTTTGTAGTCGTGCCGTCGACATGACCCAGTAGGTCCCTGTCACGCAGGATGGCGATCACTCGACGCTTCCACGGGATGTAATTATCCTCATTAAGGAGCTCGATGCGGTACGATCCGGAAGAGGATGACATGGTGATATACGACGTATACAGGTGGGTGCGGTACGTGGGGTTGTGTGTGTAAGTGGTAGTCTAGTACGAGCCGGGGCTCATAACCTATTGAAGGCAGTGGATTCTCTTACTAGACTTACCTGGAATATTATTCCACACTTACTTGGGGCACACGGAGATGGGGGTAGGAAACAAGATGGAATCGTTAGTGAGTCGGGCTTTTGCCCTCAATATATACTACTGTTACATGAGTCAGGATACCACATGAATGTACCATAATGTTCTATACCTTTCGGGATGATACGACGCCCTTCGGGGATGGGCACGATGCCCGGCGTGAATTCCAACAATTACGGCCCACCATGCGACAGGGGAGATGAGGGCGGCGACCACGACATACATGCGCACCTGCGCCAGGCTCGCAACAACGCTCTCCATCCCACCGAGGTTGTACGCGATGCATACTATCGGCAGAAAAACCGTATGCAGTTCGTAAACCAGACGCGCAGCTAGAAGAATGGGTGAATCCGGCCTCGACGGTTTATCGACAAGCTCCGCGGTCCTGGGCTGAATACCATGGACAAGGTGAGGCTGAGGGTCGTGCGCGTCACGAGGGAAGGCCGCACCTTCGGGACGCGTTCGAGTGTTTCTATGCTTCGCCGGAGCGCGCCGCGCAGGCGTAGAGCAACCGCGCGCTCGTCCTCTCTGCTGAAGTCCACGACGGGCCCCGTTCCCAGTCCGGAAAAAGGCGTGGGCGTCCATCGGGCGCATTTTCGTAAGTCGGCGTAGCGTACCTCGAGCTCGTTCTGGGCGACTCCGAACACCGCACCCCACACGATCCAGCCACTGGCCTCGTCGCGCAAGCTGAAGGAGGTCGGGTCAGTAAGATAGCCCTAACCAACAAAAGACGCTCATCGCTCACTGGTCCGTATAAGAGCCGCCATTCATCTGCATGTCATCGCGCAGGACGCCGGCGAGATACTTCAAGGCACATTCAGCGCTGTCCCCAGTGTCCGAAACCGCGCCCCCGAGGTCCCGTCTGCCTGCCTTTTCCAGGACGTACTCGCACGCAACCTCGCGATCACCAGCCTCAAGGGCGGCCAGCACATCCGCGAGAAAGGCCCGCACGCGGGCATCGCGCCCAGGGTCGCCCTGGCGCTCCGTCGCCATGATGGGAGAAGGCAAGGACGCAGCGATGTTTATCCTCGCTTGGCGGCCGCGATTACGGGGTCTGATCCTCTTTCGCGGGAGCAAAT
Source organism: Pleurotus ostreatus/Saccharomyces cerevisiae fusant (assembly GCA_024196135.1). NCBI lineage: Eukaryota > Fungi > Pleurotus ostreatus/Saccharomyces cerevisiae fusant. The sequence goes on along the minus strand of JAMQCK010000307.1, from coordinate 12,194 downwards.
TATACTTCCGTAATTTCCCGCAGACGTTGAACGCGCACCTTCGAAGGTAGGACAGGAATGTATTTGTGCAGGATCGCCTTAGTGTACAGGTTCTGGTACAGGGCCTGCACAGCCCGAGCGTGTTCGTACATGCTCCCTGGGCGTCGGGTTGCCCTATAGAATGTCGCTGAGATGTCAACCGAGCGTGCCGGCAGGGTCTCCCTATAGGTTCAGAGGGAGGTATAGAGCAATGGAATCTTCTCACCATGGTCGAATACGTGCTCAAAAATCTCTGGAGGACTGTCTCAAGTCGGGAAGCCGACTCGGGAATGACGCTCTGCCGTAGGCCCAGCGACTCGCTCGTCAGCTTCCCTTCCTGAAGAGCTAGATGCGTGAGAGAGTCTTGACGCTCGACTACATCGCCGCTAAATTCGACTGGTCGATATTCACCTTCAGCGATGCAAGTGTATCGGACGAGCTTGAGGAAAGGAGAATCTCACACCGCCAAAAGACACCAACAAGGGGCTTGATGGTCGCGGCCGATAGCGGCTTGAAGATGCCTGGTGAGAAGAAGCCACATACGACCGTGAGGAGAGACCAGAGTGCGACGTCGTCGCGCGGCACCCGATAAAAGTAAAGGAAGTGCGCGAACAGAAAGGCTAGCAAAAGAAGCAAAAGAAGAAATATGGCGTATACGCTGGAGGAGGGCTGCGAAGATGGTTGGGAATTGCGATAGACAGGTGAACACTCACCACCCGAGACGCGTGCGACCGATACTCGACCGCAGCGTGCTGGTCGACTATCTCGCCCAGCCGTGCGCCATTCTTCGCTGTTCGAGGGGAATGGCTCGGCGAGAGACCTATCGCACGCGTTGTCCCCTGGCTCCAGCGCGATCTCGAGATGGGCGTCGAGCGCACTCTGAGCTTGCCCAATCGTGCCCGTGTAGGCGAGATACGAATGCCCGCTCGTGATGTATCTGGAAAAAAGCCTTACACTCCAATGACGACGTGATGGGCCAGACGGGACTTACGGGCGACGACATGAGGGTTATGAGCAAAGGCGCGGTGTGGGGTATACTGCAAGAGGAAGTGGGGGTTCAAGGGTAGGACACAGGGCCCGCACGCGCTTACGGCGCGCGGATGCTGAGAGGATACTATGGTACGCGCGTCATGAGCGCAGTATCGCCGCCAGCAGTTTTAATCATCAGGCCAGTCGTACCGGTGCTGCAAGGAAGTAAGAGATCGGGCTTGGTCGTCGGTGAAGAGCAGAGCGATGGTGCGCGGGCCGAGCATGTTCCTCAGAGTTGATGTTCTATGATTTGTGGCGGAACAACGATCACGTTGCAATGATTCTGACTAGAATATCTCAAGGCGTGAGTTGTAGGCAGCGCTCATAGGCAGCTCGCAACGTCGCGGTGAAGAGCAAATTCAGAGAACAGCGCTACGACGAACCAGCAGTGCCCGTGCCAAGCATGACCAAACATAACGCCCCTTTGTTCTTGCCGTCATCTCGAGAAGGTACGTCGTCATACATCCTTGCTCCCTGCTCGCACCATCTCTCGCTTTCGTACTCCAGAGTGCCCGAGTACTCCAGAATGTCAACATATATGTCCCAACGACTTCTTTGTGCGTACTGTCCTCCAGCGAGGTTGCGATCGACCGGGTCTGAACTTCCCTCTCCGCGTCGTCCCCCGCATCCTTCGAGCGCATTGGAGGGTTATAAATTGTGGCGGAGGTGAAACCGCTCAGCTTGGAGGGACTCAGGGAGAGTACGACACAACTCTCGCACCGGTACGTGAGAGCGCCCTGTACCCCTTCCCATCGACTTGCACTTGGCAGAATTTCGCGTCGAAAACGCCACCGTCGGGATGCTCAAGCCCCCTCGACAAAATCAACTGACGAACCTCTTTCGTCCGAGTCGTCATTGTCCGCGCGGAGGCCATCCGTATTCCCCCTTTCAACCTCGTCTGCGCCCCCGATTACCTCTCGCCCCACCCGAGGCCCCGATTCCCCCTCTTCCTTGCTTGTTCTCCATCTCTATACCAGACTTCATCGCTTCTCCCGACGCCTCTTACATGCGCCAAGACTGCTTTGCACTCCAGGCACTCCGCTTTGTACACCATGCGACGTCTGCCCTCCGTCGACGACAGCGCGATATCCCTTCCGAAGCTCGATGCGTCCCTTTCGCAGCTCGTGGCGTCCCTCTGCCGCCGGATAACTTGCGCCGCAGCTCCCCGCGTTGCGTCCTGCTCCTCACGACGCGTCTTGCTCCGCACTACGCGTCCTGCCCTCCGTGGTGCCGCCTGCCCTCAATGGTGCCTGCTGCCCTCGAAGGTGCATCCTGCTCGATGGCGGAGATGATGTGTCTGGCTTGGGGCGTCGCGAAGTAGCGCGTCTTGTACCCTGATTGAAGTGACACATCTTGTGCGCTGCTCGAAGTGACACATCTTGTGCTCTGATTGAAGTAGCGCGTCTTGTGCACTACGCGAGTAGCGCATCCTGCGCGCTGCTCGAAGTAAAGCGTCTTCTGCGCTGCTGGAAGTAACACATCTTGCTCGAAACGGCGCGTCCTGCTCGGCCCCAGGAGTGACGCATCCCCTCGACCCCAGGAGTAACGCACCCTCCTTCCCCTCCCAAAGTCAATCTTCTTCTCCCTCCTCGACGCCATCTATTTCCCACCAACCCGTCTAGCTCCCTCCCCCTCGACTCCGTCTAGCCCTCCCCATCCCCATCTAGGTCCCTCTCCTGCGTCGCCGGGTCGCCCCCCGCCCCCGCTATTGCGACGCCCCCCCTCGCCCTCGCTACTGGGTTGTCCCTCCCCCCCCTCCCCCCCCCCTCCCCCCTTCCCATCGGCCCCTTACTCTCTCCATCGGCGCGCTCCCGATGTCCTCCTGCTGACCCTCCGCGCCGGGGGCGATGGCGCTATCCTTGATGGCGTTAGCCTGGAACGGCGGCGGCGATATCCTTGATGGTGATATTCTTGACGGCGGACGCGGAGGCGCTGGCCTTGACGGCGTTAAATAATACGGCGGCGATGGGGTGTCCCAGATCGGCGGGCGTGAGGGCGCTATCCGCTATGAAGGATGCGGAGGCGCTATCCTTGATGGAGGATGCGGATGCACTATCCTTGATGGAGGATTTGGAGGCGCTCACCTTGATGGCGGGCGCGAAGGCACTAAGCATAACGGCGGCGGCGATGGGGCTTCCCAGTTCGGCGGACACGAAAGCGCTATCCTTGACTGCTCATCCTCGCATGGGGTCTACGCTGGCGCTCGACGACAGTAATCCGGCCGAGCAGGGCCCTCTGCTTCCCCTCGCCGTGGGGTCGACCGCTTCCGACCTCGGAGGTGGGCGACGTCCATCTCAAAAAACGAGCCAAGGTCGACCGGGGAGGCGCGGGAGTGAATCACACGCCGACCTTAGGTGGTTGGCGCGCCGACCTCGGAGGTGGGTGGCGCGCCGACCTCGGGGGTGGGTGGCGCGCCGACCTCGGGGGTGGGTGGCGCGCCAACGTTGGAGGCGAGTCAAGGTCGACCTCGGAGGCGAGTCGAGGTCGAATCCCTCATGGGTGAGTGGAGGTCGATCCCCTCAGAGGCGAGTCAAGGTCGACCTCGGAGGCGAGTCCGGGTCGATCCCCTCATGGGTGAGTGGAGGTCGATCCCCTCATGGGTGAGTGGAGGTCGATCCCCTCGTGGGTGAGTGGAGGTCGATCCCTTAGGGGCGAGTCGGGGTCGACGCGCGGGATAGGCGAGTGCATGTTCGGCTCGATGGGTAAGACGCAGTCGTCAACCCACGGTCGAGCCAAGGTCAACCAAAATACGCCACCCGAGACGGAGCTCATACCCCCTCTTACTGCGCAAGGCGGAGCCCGTACCCCCACGGTCGAGGCGGCGCTCGTACCCCCACAGTCGAGCCAAGGGCGACCGATATACGCCGCTCGAGCCAAGGGCGACCGATATACGCCGGGGGTCCACCGCTGGCGCGATACGCCGCTCGAGACGCAGAGAGCAGACACGCCGCTCGAGCCAAGGGCGACCAACATACGCCGCGCGAGACGGCGCTCGAAACCCCACGGTCGAGACGGCGTGCGTAACCCCACGGTCGAGACGGCGCTCGTAACCTCACGGTCGAGACGCAGCTCGTAATCCCAAGGTCGAGACGCAGAGCAGATACGCCCGCTGGATACAACGCGTTGTAGGTAGAAGTACCACCATTGCGATGCTACTTCACTTCCCTCCCTTCCCTCCCTTCCTTCCTTCCCTTCCCTCCCTTCCCTCCCTTCCCTCCCTTCCCGCTCCTTCGCCTCCCGCTAGGGTGGGCCTTGCCCCCCCTTCCCGCTGCTTCCCTCCCTGCCAGGGGTGTTTATAAGCTCGCTACCGCTCGCCCTTCCCTTCCCTCCCTTCCCTGAACAAAATCCCTTCCTAAAATTCCTGTCCCACTGCTTCCCTCTTTTGCTCGTCCTTCGCCTCCTGCGCTATGGTAGGATTCAACGGGCTCGCTACCGCTCGCCCCTCCGCCTCCCACGCGAGCCGGTCTGACGACCGACTCGCCCTTTCCCGCTGCTTCGCCTCCCTTTGTATCTCTTTTTTGAACAAAGAACGGAGCGGCTCGCTACCGCTCGCGCTTTCGCCTCCCGTTAGGGTGGGCCTTGCCCCCCTTACCCTCCGCATCCCCGCCCTCCTCGATAGCGACCGACGCGCATCCTCCTCGACCAACGCGCACCGAGAGCGGGCGTGCGAGCGTTTGGCACGGACTGATCGACGAGCGTTTGGGGCGCACCGACGGGCGCGGGAGATGAAAGAGGGCAAGGGTTCGGGACGGACTGACGCGCGCGGAAATGGGACGCACCGACTCGCCCTCCCTCTCTCTGCTTCGCCCCCCTTCCTCCTCTCCCACCACTCGCCCACCCCTCGCACCCTCCCACAACTCGCCCTTCCCACATCCTCCACAACGCGCACCGACTGACTCTCTCCCACAACACGCACCCACCCTCCCACCACAACGGTTCCCTCCCAGACTCGACCCCACATCCTCTCCCTCGACCCCCTCTCCCACAACTCGCACCGACGCGCACCGGGACGCGGAATCGGGATGCACCGACCGACGCGGAATCGGGACGCCCCCCCTCCCTCCCCCCACCACGCGCACCGACGGACGAGCGTTTGGGACGCCCCTCCCTTTCCTCCCACCACAACTCTCCCCCACCACGCGCACTGATGAGCCTTCGGGACGCGGAATCGGGGCGCACCCTCCATCCTCGACCGACGAGCGTTCGGGCCGCACCGACCAACGCGCATCCTCCTCGACCGACAAGCGCGGGTTAAGGAGAGGGAGAGGGGAGGTAGGGTAAGGGTGAGGGAGAGAAAGGGCGGAGAGTGTTTGGAGGTGGGGGAAGGTGGATTGAGGAGTTGGGTGACGCGAGGGGGAGGGTGCGAGGGGGGAAGTGTGGGAAGGGGCGAGGCTGAGAGGGATGAGGGCGAGGCTGAGAGGGACCGAGGGGGAGGAAGGGGTAGAGGGCGAGGGGGGGGCGACCGACCGACGACCCCCCCGACGCGCACCGAGAATTAGGGTGCAATGTGACGAGGGGGACTCGAGAAGGGGGGTGCAAGGAGGAGTTGGGGAGGGTGCGAGCGGGTGATTGAGGAGGCTGCGAGCGGGTGATTGAGGGACAAGAGAATGGGAGAAGGTAGGGTGAGATAGTTGGAGGGAGACCGTATGCGATCTCAAAAGCGCTCCTCTGATCCGATATCTATATCGCGCCTCTAATCCGATAGCTATAGCGCGCCTCCGATCCGAAAACGCTCGTCCATTCCGATCCGAAAACGCTCGTCCAATACGATAGCCATAACGGTCGTCCATTACGATATCCATAACGCTCGTCCATTACGATATCTATAACAGTCATCCAAGTCAACAGCGCCAGCGCCGAGGACTGATATAGCGCCGCGGATTGGTTGGAGGTGGAGAAGAGGGGGAAGGGCGAGGTGGGAGGAAGGAAGGTGGAGGGAAAGGGGATGGGGAGGGCGAGGCTGGGAGAGTGGGGAAGTGGAGGGGGAGGGGAAGAAGGAAGTGGAGGTGAGGGAGGGAAGGGGAGTACTTGCGACTGACCGGCACTCGTGATGTGTCGGCACTTGTGAGTAGATTCAGACACGATGGGTTGGCGCATGCGATGTATTGGTTCACTGGGGGCCAGCCATGAGCGCACGATAGGATTGCGGCACGAGGGGGGGGGGGGCGGGTGAGAGTAGGCGGGCGAGCGAGGAGTACACAGCGAGCGAGCCGCGGGTGGATGCACAGCGAGCAAGGCTCGACCAGTACACAGCCAGCAAGCCGCGGATGGATGAGTGATGAGTACACAGCGAGCGAGCCACGACCAGTACACAACGAGCGAGCCACGAGCACACGACGGGTACAAGCGACGATAGGGAGTGAGGGGCGCTTGTGGGTGCCCGATGACGGCGTGGGCAAGCGTTGAGGACGAGGACGCGAGTGTTGGTGGCGGAGGAACGCGAGTGTTGGTGGTGAAGGGACGCAGCCGTTGGTGGTAGAGGAACGCGACTGCTGGGGACGGCGGAGCGCTTCCTCCGTCGACGCGCCATGCAGGCTCCGGTAACTCGCCAGGCAGTCTTGGGGTTAGAGCGGACGCGACCAGTCAACCATCGGTGACGCGCAGCACAGCCATCGATAACGCCATCACATGAGCGCGTCGCCGGGTCGTCGGTCCGAGCGCTCTGTCCTCTGTCCGCTCGATTCCTTCGTGTTTCGCCAGCTTGCTTCCTTCGTCCTCTGTCGGCTTGAACCCTTCGTCCTCTGTCGGTTTGGCTCCCTCGCTCCTGGTCAGCGCTCGTCCTTTGTCCTTCATCAGCCTCAGCTCTTTGTCCTTTGTCGCTTTCAGTCCCCCCTCTCTATCAGCCTGAACCCTCTGTCAGCCTCAACCCTCTGTCCTCTGCCGTCCCCGCATGCGAGCGCGCTACGCCCTCGGCGCCACTGGTCGCTCTCGCAGTCGTGGCCAGTCGCTCTCGCAGCTGCAGGTGATCAGGCTCGCAGCCGCAGCCGCAAATGATCTAGCGGTCAACCAGTCTCGCGGTCGTGGCGGATCCACCTCGCAGTCGTGCGCGATCCTAGCCCTCGCAGTCATAGCTGCTCATGCTCCCAGTCAAGCTCCCAAGCTGTCGGACGCGCCTCGTTTTGTCTGCCGGCCGCGCATCTCATCCTCCAATCAGCCGCGCGTCTCACCATCCTTCCCTCCCTCCCCTTCCCCCTTCCTATCCCTTCCCGCTCCTTCGCCTCCCTTCCCATTTTGTATCTTTATTTCGCTCCCTTCCCTCCCTTCCCTCCCTCCCCTCCCTTCTCTCCCTTCCCTCCCTTACCCCCTCTCCCCCTTTCCCGTTCCCTTTCCCTCCCTTACCCCCTCTCCCCCTTCCCCACCCGCTAGGGTGGGCCTTACCCCCCCTCGCCCCTCCGCGCCTCTCTTCCCTCCCCTTTGTATCTTTTTTTTCTACCCTCCCTCCCTTTCCCTCCCCCCCCTCCCCCGTTCGTGCCTTGCTTACTCTCCCTTCCCTCGGAGGGGTGGGGGGCGAGGGGGGCGGGGAATATGGAAGATACAGAAGGAGGGGGGATGACAAAAGTGGGCTGTCGGAGGGGAGGTGGGTGGGTGACAAGTCGGAGGGGGGGAGGGGCCGAGGAGGGGGGGTGGGGGTGGGTGTTAGCGAGCCGGAGGGGTGGGGGCGAGTGTTAGCGAGCCGGAGCGGTGGGTGGGCGAGTGTTAGCGAGCCGGAGGGGGTGGGAAGGGAGGGTGGGCACCTTCGCAGCGAGCCTTTACAAACACCGCGCGCCAGCAAGCTCGTTGGTCGCCCTCGCCTCGCGTTCGAAGGCGCAGCGTCTTCGCAGGTGCGGTCGAAGACGCATCGGTCGCAGCGAGCGAGTTCGAAGACGCATCTTCGCGGCGAGCGAGTTCGAAGGCGAGTCTTCGCAGCTAGCGCGTTCGCTGACGCGTCTTCCACGCGAGTTCGAGGGCGCATCGTCTTCGCAGCGGTGCGTTCGAAGGCGCATCGTCGCCGAGCGCGTTCGAAGACGCATCTTCGCAGCGAGCGCGTTTAGAGGCGCGTCATTGCCAGGCAGGCGCGTTCGAAGACGCATCCTCGCGACCGCGTTCCAAGGCGCAGCGTCGCAGCTAGCGCGTCCAAGGCGCATCTTCGCAGCTAGCGCGTTCAAAGGCGCCTTTTTCAGGCGAGTTCGAGGGCGCATCTTCGCCAGGTGCGTCCGAAGGCGCATCTTCGCGGCGAGCGCGTTCGAAGACGCGTCATCGCAGCTTCGCAGTGCGTTCGAAGGCGCACCCTCGCAGCTAGCGAGCCCTCGGTCGCATCCTCGCCAGGTGCGTTCGAAGACGCATCCTCGCAGCGAGTGCGTTCGAAGGCGCACCCTCACGGCGAGCGCGTTCGAAGGCGCGTCTTCGCCAGGCGCGTTCAAAGGCGCGTCTTCGCGGCGAGCGCAGTTGAAGGCGCGCATCGTCGCAGCGAGCGCGTTGGAAGACGCATCCTCGCCAGGTGCGGTCGAAGGCGCGTTAGAAATAGAATTTTGCTAAGGGAGTTAGAATAGATCTCATCCGCGTTAGAATAGATAGAAATCTTCCTCTAGTTAGCAAGTCGATCTAGAAAGCAAATTTCTTATTCCGAGTTTCTAGTGTGTGGTACACGGTTCCGAGCTCCTAGTGTACGGTACAAAGTGCAGTACTCCTAGTGTACGGTACACCGTACCTCTACGGTACACGACGCAGTATTCCTAGTGTACGTAACACCGCATCGTAACGCTACGGGATGGGTGGGGAGGAGGGTAGGAGAGGTGGGGTATTCGGAGAGCCGTGGACCCTCGTCGAGCGCGGGGTGGGGAGGAGGGATTATGCGAGGTGGGGTGGGGTGGGGAGGAGGAGCGATGGGAGGTGGGGATGTGCGGAGGAGCGAGGAGGGGATGTGGGGTGTTCGTCCAGCGCATCCGACGAGCACATCCGGCGGCCCCTGGCAAGCGGTAGCGAGTGGGCCCCCGGCGAGCGCAGGGTGGACCCCCGGCGCGCATGGGCCTCGAAGGACATGCCAGCTCGACTCCAAGAAGATTGGGCGAGCCTTGAAGGACATGCCAGCTCGACTCCAAGAAGATCAGGTAAGCCTCGAAGCAGGTCAGGCGAGCCTCCAAGAAGGTCAGACGAGCCTCCAAGAAGATCAGGCGAGCCTCGAAGAAGATCAGACGAGCCTCGAAGCAGGCCAGGCAAGCCTCGAAGAAGGTCAGGCGCGCCTCGAAGAAGGTCATGCGAGCCTCGAAGAAGGTCAGGCAAGCCTCGAAGAAGATCAGGCGAGCGTCGAAGCAGGTCAGGCGAGGCTATGAGGAGTTTTGGAGCGGCGTTGAGGGAGGTGCAAACAACGGTGATGGGGTGCAATATTGCAAGGATGACGGCGTGGAGGAGCAATATTGCAAGGACTACGACGCGGAGGCGGAGTCCAAGGATAACGTCGAGGAGGCGCACCTCGAGGACGACGCTGACGTGCTAGACGACCATGGTTGATAGGTAGACGATCTTGCTTGATACGCTCGACGATCTTGCTTGATACGCTCGACGATCTTGATTGATATGCTAGACGGGCGTCTAGTTTAATAGCTAGACGAGCGTCTAGGTTAACATGCTATCCGAGCTTGCGAGCAACACCCCGCCAAGCTGGCCAGCCGCGCCACACCGAGCCCGAGGGCGAGCGAACTGTCCGGCGGAGGGGCGACGCACGAGACCGGCGATGAATGGAAGCCGCGGTCGTCCATGGAGGATACCGTGGTCGTCGACATAGGACGTCGTGGTCGCAGGTGAGGGCGAGTCAAAGAAGAATGATAACGCCGAGTCGACGAAGATTGCCGTCAACGCCTCTGCGCGTCCAGGTCGGATGTGGATCTGCGCGTCCAGGTCGGATGTGGATCTGCGCGTCCAGGTCGGATGTGAATCGGCGCGTCAAGGAGGGACAGCTGGGACGGACGGTGACAGCGACGAGCGTCAAGGTCGCGAGGGAGGCGAGTCCGCACACCCGCAACGGAAGACGAAGCGACGGCGAGAGGCGCGTCCTCGTCGAAAGCGAGTCGCGCGTCGAGGAGGAACAGCGAGTCAGCGCGTCGAGGAGGGATAACCGAGTCGGCGCGTCGAGGCGGGATAACCGAGTCTCGAGGAGGGGCAGCGAGGTCGCGCGTCCATATCGCGTGCGAGTCGGTGCGTCCAGATCGCGTGCGAGTCGGTGCGTCGAAGATGGGGAGCGGGAGAACAAGGGGGATATGAGGCGCGTCCGGGTTTGAGGAAGGCGGTGTAAGGCGGCGCGATCGGGGAAGGCGGCGCGGTCGAGGTCGGGGAAGGCGGCGCGATCGGATGAAAAAGGTGTAATCTCTCTGGAGAGCGGCAGATCAAGTCGAGGGATGTCGAGGCAGATCAAGTTGAGGGATGTCAAGGCAGATCAAGTTGAGGGATGTCGAGGCAGATCAAGTTGAGGGATGTTGGGGCAGAGCAGTGAACCCGGATAGTAGAGCAGTGGACCCGGATGGTAGAGCAGTGGACATGGAAGGTAGAGGCGGTGGACCCGGATGGTAGAGGCGGTGGACCCGGATGACATTGGTAGAGGCGGTGGGAGTTCAGGATGCTCTGCGAGCTTTGCGGTCGAGGTCGGGGTGCGCGGTCGAGGTACGCGAGCTACGCGGTCGAGGTCGAGCTACGCGATCGAGGTCGCGGTATGCGGTCGAGGGCGAAGTACGCGATCGAGGTCGAGCTATGCGATCGAAGTCGAGGTATGCGATCGACGTCGAGGTACGCGATCGAAGTCGAGGTACGCGATCGAGATTAGAGAAGGATGAGAGTCCGCTGGATAGGAAGTCAAAGATGACCGCCTGATAGGAAGTCAACGATGCCCGTCTGATAGGAAGAAAGATGACCGTCTGATAGTAGTGCAAAGATGACCCTGAAGGATAAGGCAATGACGGTAAAGGTGGAAATCACCATGACGGGGAAGGTGGAGATGATCATGAAGGGGAAGGTGGAGATGGCCATGCCGGGGAAGGTGAACATGACCATGCCGGGGAAGGTGGAAATCACCATGCCGGTGAAGGTGGAGATGACCATGCCGGGGAAGGTGGTGATGACCATGCCGGGAAAGGTGGAGATGATCATGACGGCGGAGGACAAGGAGGGCGTGTTTGGTCGTGCTTGGTTGACTTCCTTCCTCATTTGGCTCTCGTCCTCATTTGGCACTCTTCCTCAGTTGGCTCTCTGCCTCATTTGGCTCTCTTCCCCAATTGGCTCTCTTCCTTAATTGGCACTCCTCCTCGTTTGGCTCCCTTCCTCATTTGGCTCCCTTCCTTATGTATTTCATTTGGCTCTCTCAAGGCTCTCTTCCTCATTTGGCTCCCTTCCTCATCCGGAAGTTCTCTTGCCTTTGTCTCTTGGGGCTCAAGTGCTTTCATCGTCATGCGTTGGACACCTCTCGCCGCACGCTCTCGTACTGGGGACGCTATACGTCTCGCTGGCGACGGTCGACTGCATCTCGCTGGCGACGGTATACGTCTCGCTGGCGATGGTCGACTGCATCTTGCTGGCGACGCTATACGTCTCGCTGGCGACGGTCGACATCTCGCTGGCGACGGTCGACTCCTCGCTGGGGACGGTATACGTCTCGCCGGCCGCTTATGCGCGGGACTCCTCTACGCCTCAGCTCGCGACTCCCTGACGCCTCAGCCCCGGACTCCCTTACGCCTCAGCCGGGGACCTCCTTACGCTTCAGCCCAGGACTCCCCTTACGCCCCAGTCCGGGACTCCCTCACGCCTGAGCCCAGGCCTTGTAGGTGACCTATGAATTTCGTGACTCCTCGAGCGGGCGGTAGTACTTCAAGGAGAGTTCGGCGTGGACCTACATACTTACACAATTACATATGATTACGTAGTCACGTGTCCCGCGGGCCTTCGGAGGCGCCGCGGGCCGCTAGAGATAGACTTCTTACTTTCAATCCTCATCTCGTTCGTCGTACCGACGCCTTGCTGAGGCACGCGCTTGCGCGGGTTAGAAGGAGATCCAACATTCTTGGATTCTGAGTCTGAGATCGCTGTGCTACTATTAGCCGGGTTCTCAGACGTTTCTCGCCAGACGCGACCACTCAGCCGCTCCGAGCCCGCTCGCAGTAGATCCCAGCGGACACGTCGCCGCA
>JAMQCK010000306.1:0-29424 GCA_024196135.1 Pleurotus ostreatus/Saccharomyces cerevisiae fusant | reverse complement strand
TTTCCTACACGGATCAGAAGCCTGTGGTCGACGAAGGGACCATGATTGACTTTCTGCACCTCGAACGAGAGGTATGTCAGGTCGTCTTCGTGGCCATGGTGGTTCGCAGCCTGAGCGGAACCGCTAGCCTCGCAGTCGTGGACAGGAGACGCGGGCTCGGTGGGGGGAGGAGGCTGCGAGGCTACTTCCTCTTGCGAAGAAGAGTCGTCCTCAGATATCGAGTTCAGCCGCTGCTGACCGATAGGTGTACCCGTCGGGTCGGTCGTGACGTTCGAGGGCCGATGGTCACCGCCGTCCGCATAAGTCCAGGAGCGACCAGTGCTCGGACCCGGGTCCTCGAGATATCCGCGAAACCTAGCTGCCTGAGTAGCAGGAGACTGCAGCGGCTGCGTAACGCGCGAATGGCGAATGATGGAGAAGGTCGACAGCGGGGAACTCGCCGTCAAAGTCAGCACCGAGCTCCCAGTAGATCCCGAAGGGGGAGAGTGCGATTCGATATCGCTTTCTGAGGAGATGGCGGACGCGTCATCAGTGTCGGTCTGAGCGGTAGGAGGAGGGGTGTGAGAAGCGGTATTGGACCTCGAGGCAGAGTCGGTAGGAGGATACGGCACATTGGTGACCACAGGACTGGTTGGACTTTCACCACTGGCCTCGCTGATCGCCCTTTGCGAGCGTTCTCCAGCGGCATTGTGGCCCGGCAAGTCACCAGGGTCATTGTTGTCGCCAGATTGTGCTTCGTCCAAGGGGTCAGGCGACATGGCTCGGTGGTTGGTCATAGCCCGCGCAACGGCCGCCACATTCTGGGAGTTCACGCGAGCCGTGAAGAAGCGGTGTGAAGGGGTGCGACTGCGACCGAGGAAGCGCGCGATAGTGCCGCGACGCCGGTCTTCAGTTACGGTTACTGCCAAGTCCTGGGGTTCCATTGAACCAGCTGATGAAGAGACTCTGTGTCGAACGTATTGGAGTGAAGTACTGAAGGCAGCGTGGTCAGTATCAACACGAAAGAGGGGGGACAGCATACTCACTCAAGTTATGTGGCACGCAAAAGAGCGAGAAGGAAGCGCGCGAAAAGGCAAGCGAATGGTCGTCCAAGACGTGGGTGAGGTCGTAAGCGTCAGGAATCAGTGAACGGCACCAGGCCGCGGGGTGAGATGCGTGTCGAGGCGTGTCTGAAGATGCGGGCTCGGAGACTGGGCTTATAAGCGTGATCATGCTCGTGCGAAGCTTATCGATGGACAATCAGCCGTAGACAATACGCGTAGGCGTTATTGTGCGCAGCCTTCGAAAAGTCACGGACACGAATTGTTTTTTTCTCCAATGCACATTCGAAGATGAGAACAAAACGGCGCGCCGGGGCCACAATCGCTGTTACCGGTGAATTTCTCTCAGCAAACTTCGCCATTCAATAGCCCTAGACCACCCAGTGTTACGACAAGGATAGTGCGCCGCCCGGAGTATGTCATTATCTGTGGGTGCACATGAAGGGAGGAGAAAAGGTGGAATTGCCGCTTGTCCCCGCGTCACCCCGTGCCTTCCGGTCACACTCGTCACACCAATATTCTGCCCGATTTGGGCTGTTCCTCTCCGAGCCTGCGCCCATCATGCTCGCGGACAATGGTGGACCTCACATACGCCCCGATACTCCGAGTTCCAGATCTTCCCGAGCACGTGAAAGAGGAGAACTCCTACCGCAATGTGAAGCAGCTCGCGCACCTGAAGATGCTGGACCCGTCAAGGACGAGAAGATCGCCGAGACGACGACGTAAAGAAACGAAGCGGGAGACGGTGTAGAACGACCGCAGGTGGCTTGGTAAGTGGCAGTATGGTCGTCAATCGCTCCCTCTCTGAACCCCGGCAGGGGCTACCGGGTTATTCAGACTGCCTTTGATCACTTCGGGATGAGCCTTGCGAAGACGAAGGATGACCCCTCCTCCGCTCTTCTGCGAAAGATCAGGCTCCTTACGGCGCTTCTTGACGATGTCGCCATCCATGATGCTCGCAAGGTGCGCAACCTTCCCCTTCGTGTGGAACATTCGCTAAGTCTCCCCCTAGCGTTCGAGGGCGAACCTTCCTTCGACACCATCAGCCCCAGGGCTCATCGCAAGCATCCTTGCGTCGAGGATGGGTTGCTCCCCAAACTTGCGGATGCCACGAACGAGGCCGACGCGGAGCCCGAAAAGGGATCGTCCGCTGCTTCCGTTGAAGTTCTCGAGCCGCAAACGCATGCTGACTTCCCGATGGCCATCAACGGGAAGGGAATCTCTTGTCGCATATACAGCGAGCTGTACAAGGTCACTGAGTCGTTGGATATCACCCTTTACGTTCTCGGCATTGGGGACCCCCTGCGCAATCCTATAATGCTCGATTCTAGTCCTCATCTCATGACTCGAAGACGCTGTCATGGAAACTGAGTACAACGTAGTAGGTACTTCCCGAATGGAATGGCAAGCTAACGACCTTTGTTGGAACAATCTCTACCTCTCGTCTTGTGGGGCCGAGAACACGCCCAGAATGGATGGGAAGACAACTGTGCAGGTCGTCACGGAAACTTCAACATGGGTCACATGAATAGCACGTGCCATCAAGAAGCGTCGACCGGTCGCGGCTCCTTCCCGTCTTGTCCACAATTGCCATGTACGCGATGAATGAACTTCCCACCCTGAGGTCGTATAAGTTGACGCGCCTTCACTGCGAGATGGCCTCCTCCTAACGCTCCCCCTTCTCTTGACACTGATAGCCAAGGACCGTATAAATGGATCGCAGTCTTGCAGGTGTGATCACAGTAAACCTGTGTTGAATCCCTACTGATGTTCTGTGCAGCGAGGGATACGGGCAACAGGGCCGTCCACGCGCCAGGCGCGCGACCAACCAGGCGTGCAGCGGGCAGTTGGTTCTTCTCTGACGCGCGTGAGTCCCTAGATCAGATGCGCCATTGGGTTGATGAAGCCGAGATAACTTCTGATGTTCTGTGTAGCGAGGGAAACGGGCAACAGGGCCGTACACGCGCCAGGCGCGCAACCAACTAGGCGTGCAGCGGGGAGCTGGTTCTTCTCTGACGCGCGTGAGTCTCTTGATCAACGCTCCATCGGGTTGACGGAGCCTTCTGATTATTTGTGCAGCGAGGGATACGGGCAACAGGGTCATTCAGGCGCCAGGTGCGCGTCCAACCATGCGCGCAGTGGGGGATTTCTTCTTCTCTGACGCGCGTGAGTCCCGTGATCAGACGCGCCATTAGATTGACCAAGCCTATGACAGGTCGTACCTTCCCCCGTGGCCTTCATCCTCCGGAAGAGGAAGAGGCTCTCAAGTACTCCAGTAGGGAGCACCTCTGCTCACTTCACGCAAACAATGCTAACAAACAAGAAGCTTCCTATCCTAGTGTCCTGGAGTATCACGACACCCTGGACAATGCAATCCTGCGTTCTTTGCGTGCGTTTAGACTAATATCACATCGTTGTAGTACATACTGACCTCCCTCTGTAGTGTTCGAAATGACTCCGAGGATGTCCATGCATACTCAACCCCCAATCAACCGTCTTCCGAATGAGATCCTCTGCGCAATTTTCTTCATCTGCGGCGACCCGAGTCCTACCTCTATATATCCTCGCGACGCCGAGATGCACGCGTACGATATGGAGGCAACGAGAGCCCATAAATACTACAGCAAATCCGCCGTCATTCTCGGCCGCGTCTGCGCGCGCTGGTACGCCGTGACGCGCAGCTTTCCTGCGTTGTGGACAACCGTGGACGTCATTTACCCCACAAGGGCGGCCACGAGCATCTTGAAGCTCTGCTTAAAGTACTCTGCTGGTCTCCCTCTCGCCCTATGGATCAGCAACTGCTTCAAGCTGGACGCGCGCCAGAACCGGATTGATCCGCGCTTCATGTCTCTCGTCGCCGGATATGCTCACCGGTGGAGGGATATCTCTATCGAGTTGACTAACGGAGGGGTCGACGTCCTGAAGCCTCTGGATATGCTTTCGTCTGGCGCTTTTAAAGCCCTAGAACGAGCTCGTATCGACATTTACGCTTCGAATACCAAGGAAAACACTGCAGACACCCACCTTTGGAATTTGTTTTTTACGTCCCCGAAGCTCAGCTGCGCAGACCTTGTGCGAAAGGAGTACATACGATCAGGGCTTGCTCTCGCGCCGCTGCAGCAGCTCACCAGCATCGGTCTGCATTGTACGGAGCCTGCTATGATCTCTCCTATTCTCAGCACTTGCACCAATCTCGAGCACCTTTACATCAAGGCCGACGTGATGCACCTGGGCCCGGGGAGCGTTACTCCGTCCATGCCATCCGCCGTTCATCTACCGCGTCTGCGCGTTCTGATGCTATGCGGGATGATCAACTGGACACCCCTCTTCACTGCCCTCACGGCGCCTGCAATCGACCGCCTTGATATGTCGAGCATGAGAATTCCGCATTATGACATAGAAAACATGCTTGTGCGCTCGTCTGCGCGCATGAGAATGCTCGCTGTTCATTGGCCAGCATTGGGTCAAGCGGACGGTTTTCCGGCTCTCCTTCGTAGCCCGGCATTGAAAAGCCTGCGGATTTTGCGATTTAGGACCTTCTATTGCGGTGGTTCGAACGGAGTGAGGGAGGATGACTTTGATCCACAGTCGTATCTCCCGCCGGGAGCCTTATTCACCAGGAACGCTACAGAGGCACAACAATGGTATGTCAGAGTATGTGATGGTACGATATGAATTCTCGTTCTCTACTGTACTATAGCGAGAGTTTTTGGAGTAACATTGGTGATACATATACGAACATTAGCTCTCAAATGATAATCAAAGACCATTCATTGTCTGTACTGAAATATTTCTGGATTTTTGGTAGACTATGAGCGTCCGTGAGCGTGAAGCGAAGGTCGATAGAGGACGGTAGATCAGCTAGCAATTCTTCGCACGGATAAGCAGAGTGTAGTTGTATGACGGACGGGTAGCTGATGTTTGGGTCCCTTGAACGGGGAAAGTAATTCTGACTGGCACTGGACATGACAGGCCCTGCGAACAAGACAGCCAACTTGCTGCATTGCACGAGTATAGCCCCAATGTCCCGTTCAGTAGCCTCCGCGACAAGCTCGAGAACGCGCAAGCTCTCGAGAGGAAACGTGTGTAGGCGCGCGGCCGTAGTGTTGCCTTCGAGTCTAAGAAAGCGAAGGCCAGACAGAGCGTCTCTGATCTCCCTCCGAGAGTTCCCGGTAGCCGCCATTCGGCTTTGCGTGTCGTCGTCCGCGTTAAAAATGATGAAAACCTTATGTACACTGCTGACAAACGGAGTCAAAGACAGCAAGACAGTGTCCAGCGCATCTTGTCCGGCGGCGGGACCGCCAATAATGGGGCTTTCGTGGAACCCGAGTTCAAGCAGCTCCAGCTTAGAACGATGCTTTTCGCAGAGGAAGCAGACATCGCGAAGCCTTTCGCTGAACAGCCCGAGCGAGTTTCCAAGCAGCTGGGTCTTTCTTCCAACGCGGATGGAAAGCTTGAGCTCGACGGAAAGCCCATTGTCGACTTCGGAGATCTGGAAGGATAGGTACGTGAAGTCGCCTGCCTGAATGACGTCCGGAACCGCGTCCGACTCGGAACGATAGTTAATGTCTGGGGAGGATGCAGGTCGGGCGTCCGTAAAAGGAGGCTGCGAGGCTACCGCGCCGTGCGACGAAGTGTTGCCCCCAAAAGGTCCCGTTTCCGCACCTGAGGCGTTGCGATGGTCGGTTGGGGCGTTCGATGGCTGCTGATTGTTGGCCCTCGCACGACCAAGGCCAAGAGTGCTCGGACCCGGATCGCCCAAAGCAAGGAGCAGCCCAGCTGGCCGACTCGCGGACGGTTCCGACGGGCGCGAGAGCCCCGTCCCACGAAGAGAATAGAATGCCGAACGAAGGGGAATACTTCGCGTCAGAGACCTCGTAGACGCCCGGCCATTGGATGCAGACCAATTTCTGGGCGACCCGCCAGAGCTTTCGGAGGGGATGGTGGGTATGTTCTGATTCATGGTGACGTCCAGCGGCGCGCTGCCGTTAAGAGAGACGTGGTCCGGCGATGGATATGTCAGAACGGTAGGCACCGGACTGGTCTGAGCATCCGCGCAAGTCGGTCCATGCGAATGTCCGTCATCGACATCGTGACGGGGACTGCCTTGCTCGTCAGCGTTATCGAGGGCATGCTCCCGGTAAGCCCGATTCAGATGAAGGACGGAGGCGGCATGCCGCAGTCGTGGCGTGGTTCGGACGCGATGCTGAGCGCGCCCGAGGACGAAGGCCAAGTCTTCAGGATCCACATGAACGGTGAAAAAACGAGCCGGAGGGGTGCGGCTGCGACCAAGGAGGCGCGCGATAATGCCACGACGGCGATCTTCAGTCACAGCTATATCCAGATCCATTATATCGGCCGAACCGGCAAGGCTAGCGAGCTCAGCTGCACGGGTTGGATGGGTTGAGTGGGTTGAGTGAGCAGAATCAATAGAAGGGGCAGCCGAGTTAAGGGGACCAGAATCAGCCTGGCTCGCTGCAGAACCAGAACGAGGATTATCCAAGCCAGTCGAACCACTAGGGCCAGTCGGACCAGCCGACGAGGTCCTGGTGCCACTATGGGCAGACTCATCAGGAGCAGGCACTGTAATAGACGTATTCAGCATTCCAGAATTCCGTGGAGAAATTAACCGTGACACGCACTGAGGTTATGAGGCACGGTAGGGCAGCAAGAAGGACGCGAGAGGATGGAAGTAGAGCACTCGTACAAGAGGTCGGTAAGGTCGAGAGGGTCAAGAAGTAATGAGAGGCGCCAGGAGGTAGGGCGAGATGCGTATTGAAGTTCGTGTCTGGAGATGCTGACCTGTAGATGGAATGTCGGAAGCTTATAAGCGCGCCCTCGCTCGCGCGAAGCTTCCTGCTGAACAATTGATAGTAGACAATAAGATAGTAGGCGTTATTGTGAGCAGCTGTTGAGCAGCCGTGTGCATGGCGATAGCCCTATGTTTCCGAAGCACATTCGGAGGTGAAAACAAAACGGCGCGGGGCCACATTTTCGCTGCCCCCGGTGAAATTCCCTCAATAAACTTCACCATTCAGAGACCATACAGCATATGATATCCGCAAGAGCAGTCCGCATCCAGGCGGATTTGATTGTGACAAGGTGCGCATGAAGGTAGGAAAAAAGATGGAAATTTAATGGAACACCACCGGTTCGTCACGCCACGCCGATTTGTCACACTTGTCACACTCATTTTTTGCCTGATTTGGACATTTCTTTTTTGACCAAAAACTCGCGCTCATCATCGTTGCCGGCGATGGCTCCCCCATCCAAAAATGCAGGATATTCATCCAAGCCGCGCTCCTCTGCCTCCCAGATCTCCCTGAAGCGCGTGAAGGGAGAGAATTTTTACCGCAATGCGAAGCAGGTCGCGCGATTGAAGATGCTCAACGGCGGCAAGCCGGTGCGCGACAAGGACGGCAAGATCATCGAGGCGGCGGCGTTCCAGAAGGGGGAGGACGAGACGAAGCCGGGGAGGGTGCAGCCCGACCGGCGGTGGTTTGGTGAGTGGTCGTACACCCACCGATCACTCCCCTTGCTGAACTTTGCGCAGGGAACACCAGGGTGATCTCCCAAACTGCCCTCGATCACTTCAGGACGAGCCTTGCAACGAAGAAGGATGACCCCTACTCCGTGCTGTTGCGGAGGAACAAGCTCCCCATGGCGTTTCTCGACGATGCGGCCAACCCCAATACTCGCAAGGTGCGCATACTTTCCCCAATCTACGAATCCTCACTGATCCATCTCAGCGCTCCCACATTGTCGAGACCGAGCCCTTCTCCGATACCTTTGGTCCCAAGGCGCAGCGCAAGCGCCCCCGCGTCGAAGTCGGCTCATTCGCCGAGCTCGCAGATGCCGCAAACGAGGCCGCCGCGGAGCCCGAAGAGGGATCGGCCGCTGCCCCCGTTGAAGTTCTCGAGCCGCAAACCCACGCCGACTTCTTCGAGCCCATCTACGCAAAGGGGACCTCCCGCCGCATCTACGGCGAGCTCTACAAGGTCATCGACTCCTCCGATGTTATCCTCCACGTCCTTGACGCTCGCGACCCCCTCGGCACCATGTGCGAGTCTATCCTCGAGTTCATCAAGAAGGAGAAGGCGCACAAGCAGGTCGTTCTCGTCATCAACAAGTGCGACTTGGTCCCGAACTGGGTTACTGTATGTCGCTCGTACTTCCCTTCGTACACTGTACTAACTCATATGCAGGCTCGCTACATTCAGCACCTCACCCCACGTTACCCTACCATCGCCTTCCATGCCTCCCCCAACCACTCCTTTGGCAAGGGCTCGCTCATCCAGCTCCTCCGCCAGTTCTCCCAGCTACACTCCGACAAGAAGCAGATCTCCGTCGGCTTCGTCGGCTACCCCAACGTCGGCAAGTCGAGCGTCATTAACACGCTCAAGAGTGGCAAGGTCTGCCGCGTGGCGCCCGTACCCGGCGAGACGAAGGTCTGGCAGTACATCACGCTCACCCGGCGCATCTACCTCATCGACTGCCCGGGTGTCGTCCCGACCTCCGCGCACGACTCGCAGACGTCGACCGTGCTGAAGGGTGTCGTGCGCGTAGAAGCGCTGCCAACACCCTCCGAGCACATCCCGGCGCTTATGGAGCGCGTGAAGCCGATCTACCTGTCGCGAACGTACGGCGTGCCACTCCCGGATGAGAACGACCACTCGAAGAGCTGGGAGCCGGAGGAGTTGCTGGACAAGCTGGCGAGGATGAAGGGGCGGTTGTTGAAGCAGGGCGAGCCGGACTTGGACTCGGTTGCGAAGATCATCCTGAGCGACTGGGTGCGCGGGCGGATACCGTTCTTCGTACCGCCGCCCGAGCGGCCGGATGAGCTGAACAAGGCCGAGGCGAAGGCGGCGAAGGTCAAGGCCATCAAGGAGGGCAAGGGGAAGGAGAAGGCGGTCGAGGAGGACGAACGTGTCGTGCCCGGCGTCAAGCAAAACTTGGGGTCCATCATGCAGAAGAACACGTTCGTCGACGACGATGTCCGGCCGCTCGAGGTGGAGGATACCGTAGGGGAGGAAGAAGATGTAGAGGCGGCGGAAAATGATGACGAACAGTCGTCAGGGGAAGATGCGGAAGAAGTGGGCGCGGAGGACGAAGAGGACGAAGAGATGACCTGGGACGACGTCTGGACCGGATTCACCGCGGAGCCCGCCGCTCCTGCGGAAGACACATCTTCCGCGCGTGCTGATACTCAAGGTAGACTCACCACCGTGATTGTTGACGAATCCATTCAAGCTGATTTACTCGATTCAGACGAGGAGGGTCAAGAAGGCAAGACGCAGGAAAAGGCTTCGCGCATGAAGACAAATAAGGTACGTCACGGGCACCCTCTTCTCCTCTTCACGGCTGACGATCGTGATCCTCAGCGCAAAGCCACGAATTTCTACTCTGAGGCGAACGTCAAGAACAAAAATAGGGCCAAGGCGGCGCACATGAAGAGCCTGCCAACTGGCAAGCGCACTGGGAGGGAGGGCCCGAAGGCCAAGGCGAGGCGGTGAGAGACTGTGCGAGACGCCTGGTAGCACACGTCGGTCGCTATATACATATTGTGTGTGTAGTTCGTGGTGAACGGACGCGCAGCGAGTGCCCACTAGTGCCCTGTTCTGGATCGGTGGCGGCGTGCGAAGGGGCGCGCGCAAGCCCAGACTGCGTTCGAGGGGTGCAGACAGGCAAGGCCGCAGGATCGAATTTGCGCTGCCGACGGCGGGCGTGAGGCGCCGCCCGATTCCCGACCCAGCTCCCGCGCGGTGATTGGCGGATGGGCGCACGCGGACCTCGGCCTGGTCACGGTTGGCGTCACGATAAAAGGCGCGCAATCCGCTCCGACGCTCCCCATCAGCCTCTCCCACAACCACCATGTCCATCACCAAGATCCACGCCCGCCAGGTAGGTCCTCGTCGGGGGCGGCGGTGACGGCGCGCTAATAACTCACCAGATCTTCGACTCTCGCGGCAACCCGACCGTCGAGGTCGACCTCTGGACCTCCAAGGGTACGCGTACACCTCCCCGGTCCTGCGTATTCACCGCGACTGACACCCATCCGCAGGCCGCTTCCGCGCATCGGTCCCATCGGGCGCGTCTACTGGTGTCCACGAAGCCGTCGAGCTCCGCGATGGCGACAAGGCCAACTACGTCGGCAAGGGTACGCATCCCCCCACTGATCGGTGCCCATCGCGCGATTCTGACGTGTCCCGCAGGTGTTCTCAAGGCCGTCGCGAACGTCAACGACACCATCGCGCCCGCCCTCCTCAAGGCTGGCCTCCCGGTCACCTCCCAGAAGGAGATCGACGACTTCCTGATCAAGCTCGACGGCACCCCCAACAAGGGCAAGCTCGGCGCGAACGCCATCCTCGGTGTCTCCATCGCTGTTGCCGAGGCCGGCGCGGCGGAGAAGGGCATCCCCCTCTACCAGCACTTCGCTGAGCTCGCGGGCGTCAAGCCCCCCTACACGCTCCCCACCCCGGCGTTCAACGTCATCAACGGTGGCTCGCACGCCGGCAACAAGCTCGCGTTCCAGGAGTTCATGCTTCTCCCGACCGGCGCCGCGTCCTTCCAGGAGGCGATGAAGATCGGCACTGAGACCTACCACACGCTCAAGAAGGTCATCAGCGCCAAGTACGGTATCGATGGTACGCATATGTGCACTTTCTCTTGGCTGCAGCAACTGATACTTCTTGCAGCTGTCAACGTTGGTGACGAGGGTGGCTTCGCCCCGAACGTCTCTGGCGCCGACGAGTCGCTTGAGCTCCTCACGGAGGCCATCAAGAAGGCCGGTTACGAGGGCAAGATCAAGATCGCGCTCGACGTTGCCTCGTCCGAGTTCTACAAGGACGGCAAGTACGACCTCGACTTCAAGAACCCCAACTCCGACGCCAGCAAGTGGCTCTCGGGCAAGGAGCTCGCCGACCTCTACCTCTCCTATGTCAAGAAGTACCCGATCGTCTCGATTGAGGACCCCTTCGACCAGGACGACTGGGAGGCCTGGTCGCACTTCACCGCCAACTCTGGCATCCAGATCGTCGGCGACGACCTGACGGTCACCAACCCCCTCCGCATCAAGACCGCCATCGAGAAGAAGGCCTGCAACGGTCTCCTGCTCAAGGTCAACCAGATCGGCACGATCTCGGAGTCCATCCAGGCCGCGCAGCTCGCGCAGTCCGACGGCTGGGGCGTCATGGTCTCTCACCGCTCTGGCGAGACCGAGAACACCATCATCGCCGACCTCGTCGTTGCCCTCGGCACCGGCCAGATCAAGACTGGTGCTCCGGCGCGCAGCGAGCGTGTTGCCAAGTACAACGCTCTCCTCCGTATCGAGTACGTCGACTCTCTTCATCTCTCCTGCACATTTGCTGACCATCATTTCAGGGAGGAGATCGCTGGCTCTGGCGCGAAGTACGCTGGCGCGGCTGGCCTCTCTGAGGGCCACACCGCCCCGGCGCTGCTCCGCAAGTAAAATGTTGTACCTTACTGACGGGATGGACTTTGTGGAAGTAGAAAAATAATGTTGTACTCGTACGCACACCATAGACATGCAGTGAAATTGGTTCGCTGTTGATTCCTCTGCTAACGACGCTTGTGATGACGACTCGAGTCCGATTGTGTGAGATACCCGAAGAGGACCTGCCAATGGGATGTAGCCCGTTTGTGGCCGCTAAAGGAAAATCTGGTGAAATAACTTTGTTCCTCGCATACCCCATTTGGTACAATAGCCTGGGAAAGATGAGCTCGACTGGAAAGTAGTGTCAGCTCCTTTGGCCATAAGGGATTCAAGTTCGAAATTTTCGCCGCTGGCCACCTAATTTGGCGCCCAGTTTCTTGGGCGATGGAGTTTTCCCAGTACCAGGTAAGGGCCGCACACTGTACCTCAGCACTGCGCTCGAAGCAGATTATCGGCGGGCGGCGAGAGGCTCGGCCAAAGAACAATAGCGTGACATGGTGACGGTCACCGATACCACGAGTGCGGCACGTTCGGCACTTGCCGCCTTCTGTCTTCAACCATCACCTTGAGCCGACTCGCCCTTCTAGCGATCCCTCCGCATTCCACCATACATACTGGGTGACTTTGATGATGCAAATTTGAGCTTATTCGTCCTACTCTCAACCTCAATCAACGGGTGGGCTTCATTCTCTCCGGACCGTTGGGTTCGATCCCATGCTTCGAGGCGCCCACTTTCCTCGAAATTGTGGCAGGCTGTCGCTTGACTACAATTGAAAAGCTGTTGCTATGAACGAGCCCCACTTTGTTGACAGACTATACTTTTGATTGAAAACCAGCTCCGCACATGCGGCGCCTTCCCAGCTCTGGGCTCAAACTCGTACGTAAGGACATCTTGAAAGGTGAGCACCATTCGTCTTACTGTGAGATATACAGAGTTAACCTCTCTGCTCGCTTCCAGTAAGCGGTAATAAGCAAATGTGGCTCCGGTCATATTGTGTTGCGGGGCGAAGCGCTTCCGGGTAGGGATGGTACAACCGGGGCTCCCCACAGCGGCTGGAAATATTCAAGGAACAATAGCACCTACGTCTTTTGTTGAGCACTATTGTCTGCCGGGACACCTACCTCAAGAAACCCCGCGCTTATAAGGTCTGCACAATTTGTCCAGCAGCAACGCCCCTCATACGCTCACGGACTCACGATCGGCCTGGCGCCTTCACGTCCTCCTACACGCTCACAACTTCGCCGACGTCCTGAACTACCGTCAAAATTCGCAGCCACGTCTCCCCGCTACCGCACACACACCTCATACGACAGTGCGTAGACCTCCCTTAACCTTGGATCCTCCTGACTCTCATAATCTGCAGTGAATCTCGATGACACGGACAACAATTCGACGGCTGGTCCGGCACCTGCAACGTCGTCCTCGTCCCGGGAACCGAATATTAGCGACCCCCTTAGGCGCCACATTTCCGGATCACGCTCTCTTCTTGCGCATTCCTCTCGCGCATCCTACGACCTCATCGCCACGAACGACTCCGCCCTCGATATCATCGCACACAACACGGCAGCTTTGTTGACTCGTACGGACGATGCCCTGCACGCGGTCGAGCAGACGAACGAAATCCTGGTGCAAGGCTTTGAAAGACTGATGCTCACTCTTTTTCAAGGTGGGAAAGGGCTCGCAGGTCCCGACGTCGACCCCAACTTGCTTCCACCCGGGCTGAGACCAGAGCCGCCCGAAGTCATCGGCCAAGCCGCACACACGCCCATCTCTCTTCCGCCCGACCAGAGTCGTGCTTCATACGGCGAAGGCCCTCATTCGCTCTTCGACCAGTCCGCGCGCGTAGCCCTTGCCGCTGTCATGAGAAGTCCAAAGGGTCACCAGATCGACGGCGAAGCTTCAGACGCAACCGACGGCCATCCGGAAGAGCTTGCAGCTGACCGGCTGACGCCTTCCTCTTCGTCACTTCCGAGTGACTTGAGCCACTCGCCTCGCACGTCGCTTCTATCTGATGATCTTTCTGCCCCGCATTCTACTCCGAACGCTAGCCCGGATGCTGAAGCGGGACAGCAGCCCGGCGTCTTTTCTGCTGATGCAGGAGCTTCTTCGCAAGGAGAACTTCCTGGTCCTTCTTCGCCTATGGAAGATGGACCCCTTCCGGATGACGGTCTCGAGCAGTCTCGCGACGGCGCCAATGGGGGACCTAGCAATGCTCTTCGCGGTTCATTCGAACAAGACCGAGACTCGACGCACATTGTCTGCCGCGATTCTCTTGCTGACGGTCTCTACTTTGGACGCAAGCTGACGATTCGCGTTGCGCGAAAGTCGTCGCTGCAAGACCTATCGTCGCAGCCCTTCGCTCAAGGGATCGAGACGCTTGTCCGTGTGTGCCAGGAACGTCGCCATGACCTTACGCAGCTGGACGTGGAAATTCACCAAGTCCAGGTCACCGACGGCGGTTACAAATTCCAAGATGCGCTAGACGCCATACTGTATGCCCTTCGCCCGCATCTGGCGGCCTTCCTCGCGGTTGTCCTCTCTTTCAAGACAGAAGACAGCGCGCCAGATGATAAGGCGGTGCAGCAAGCGCGACTACTGATTGCTCAGGATTTCACACATCTTACCCATGTTCGGGTTCAAGGCGAGACTTCGGCAGCACGGCTTCTTGCGTTTCCATTGCAAAATCTGCGCGCTCTTGAGGTCCTCAGCCGCATCACTGAGGCCGACATGATGGCGCTTGTACGGATGTGCAGCAATCAGCTAACCTTTCTTGTGGCAGGACTCATAGACAGGGGTTCAGACAGGAACCCCCTCTCGAAGTCCGCGCAGAACCCTGGAAATCAGGCCGTAACTGAAAATTATACTTTCGTGCTGCACATCAAATCCGATGCCCCCTGCGAGCGGCTTTTAGGTCTACTTCAAAGCAGCTCCGTAGTCGTACACTTCACGCTCACCGACGCGCGTAGTGTGAAGAAGCTTCGTGACATTGTTGTTCGGCACTCTGGATGGACTCTGCGACTCGAGTGACTGCGTCCGTGAAGACCTATGTATCTATGATCCGTATAGATTGCTGTGATATTTATGTCGTCTGCGTATGTCTGTAGTATCCTTCTGCCTTTGTGTACTCTGTGGTATATAGGATATGCGATGGGACCAGCGGACACAAGTCGAATTTATCCTCCCATCCCAGCCTAGAATAGCCAGGAAAAGCATGCTCGTAACGCACGATCTGCAAGTTTTGCATGACCGAGCTCTGCAAAAGAGCGGGAATGTTCTTCTCCTGATTGATGGTTGGCCAGAAGATAGTGAGCATCCTCACTCGAGCTGACGACCGCCAAAGCATAGCTTCTATGTCGACGTGGTAGACGTCCGTGTGCGAGACGTCCAGCCGATCCAGGGCGGGGACGGTCAAAGAAGCAAAGAGCGGTGTCCAGTCCGTCGGCCCACATAACATCAAAACGCGCAGCTGTGGAAGATGAAAGGTAGACTGAATTGACTTAAGCCCCGCACTTCCGATTTCAAGCCGCAGCGGGTCTATACCAATGTAGAGTACCTCAAGGGCGGTACAAGTACTGAGTATGGGAGGAAGCATATCGGGTTCAGCAGAGTGGAGGCCGATCTCTGTCAGTTGTCGCAGGGGCGCCAAAGTCAGGCCGGTTCGAATGTACTGATGTTCCCAATCGACGGCAGTGATTTGCGGGGATGCAAGAAATGACTTCCACAGCAGCCTGTCGGCGCTGTCGGGGCCTGCCCTCCCGCGCCAGAACTCTATGCGGGCTCTCCTGAGCACAGTGAAGGAGTTGGGTGGTAGCGCAACCAGAGGCTGCAGAGCGTCGCGCTCATCGCACATCTCGATGGATATTTCGCTCCACCGATGGGCGTGGGCAGCGACGAGACGCATGAAGCGAGGATCGATTCCGTAGTAGCCCGCGTCTGGGTTCACGCTCTTGCTGATCCACAAGACAAGAGGAAGGCCGGCAGAGTACACGAGACAGCGCTTAAGTATGGCGGTAGCTTCCGTTCCCGGATAGGACACATCGACGAGAGTCCACAACGCAGGAAATCCGCGCGTTACGTTCATCCATCGAGAACAGACGCGTCCCAGGATGACTGCGGCCTTGCTGTGAAATTGCACCGCGAAGGAATTCTTGCCGTTGTCGTGCATATCGCGATCACGGGGGAAGCCAGATATGGGACTCGGGTCGCCTGTGAGGAGGAAGATCGCACAGAGCAACTCATTCGGGAGACGGTCGATGGAAGGCTGGGCGTGAATGAGATCTTGGCGCGCTACCGTGACTTCGGGCGCTGCCAAAAGAGTCAAAACGCTTTATCATGCAAGGGTCAGATATAAGCGTACGAGAAGGGCGGAAAGGCGCGTTTTCACACCCGTAGACAGCGTCAATCTTGCGTCCAGCGCGAGTGAGGTGGGGGCCGTGCTTCTCGTGGGTGGTTAGGTCAGGTCCTTCTCGGAGGTCGTGAGCACCATTCATGCGGAAGAATGAGGAGTGCTCACCTTCGTGCGATACGACAACGCCCGTATTGGCAGGGATATAATTACGCGGTGAGGGCCGACCTGTGATGCTGTCGGTAAGCCTAGTAGCGATAACGCTGAGTAAGAGACTTGCTCGCGGAGTTCACCCCGTCGTAGACATCCTGCGCGTCTGATGCGCACATGGGTCTCTTCTCGGAGTACATCCCTGCATGGTCTGGTCAGAAAGCTCGGTCAAATGGTCGCGGATATATCCAGCTCACCTATGGCGATCCAACGCACGTAACGGTCTTAGCAAGGTGGCAAGTGGAGAAGGGGTGTCAGGTAGGAATTCCTTGGTTGGGATGGCGCATTGATATATATGGTGCCGGCGTGGGAGGTCCATTCAGGTCGTACATGGCGATTGTGGACGAGAAGGGAAGGAGTCGCGATCGGGCCGGCGCTTCTTGATGGCACGCGACATGCACGTGACTCATGTTCAACTTGTCCGTCTGTTCCCCGCGCATCTTCTTCGCGCTGTCGGCGGTCATTCTTATCAGCTCAAGTATCTCGTGTGGTAAGAGAGTGATAGAAACGTGCCTATCCATGCTCGACTATACGCTACAAGTCTAGTACTAAATCTACGCATCAGGCACCATCTGGGCATAATACAGCTCCGCCTGGACCGCACTCTCTGTGAAAGCGATGTGATTCGGAACGAATGGCCGTAGATCAAACGTATCCTCCCATCCCAAGGCCCAGCCGTCTGGCAGATATCGCTCATATCGCAAGATCCGGAGGTGTTGCATACATGAGCTGCGGAGGAGAGCGAGAATGATGTTGCCCTCGTCCTTCGCAGGCCAATGGATTGCGAGCATCCTCAGGCGCGCGTTCGATGTACGAAGCATGCGCTCTATAGCGCTGCCGTGTATGTTCATGCGCGACACATCTAGGCGCTCGAGCGACAGGACGGTCAGGGAAGAGAAAAGTCGCTCCCAATTGGCGGGTCCACATAGCATCAGGACTCTCAGGTGGGGTAGTCGGAGAGGAGACGGGATGGGAAGCGGTCCCGCATGCTGCTGATCAAGGACCGTTTGATCAATACTGACGAGCAGTTCCTCGAGACCGGTGCATGAACTGAGAAAGGGGTAGAGCACACTCGGTTCAATCCAGTGTAGACCCAGCCTCGTAAGTTGGCGCAAAGGGGCGTCGGCAAGCCCGGCTTGGATGTAGTCCTTGCGTATCCAGTCCACCGTATCAAGGCTTGGGGACGTGCAGAACAACCGCCACAGCAAGGTATCCGGGGTCGATGCTTGCGCTCCTGCACCCCAGAAGCATATACGCGCCCGGCGGAGAGATATGAAGGTCCCGGGAGGTAGGGAGATCAAGGGCTGTAGGCAGTCGTGCTCTCTCCAAAGCTCGATGGAGATCTCTTCCCATCGGTGGGCATTCGAAGCGACGAGAGACATGAAGCGGGAATCAACAGACTTGTCGCCGCCGAATTTGAGACTCCTGCTGATGCAGAGGGTGAGAGGTAAGCCAGCAGAGTGGTCCAAGCACTGCTGTAGGCGGCGCGTGGCTTTCTTTCCAGGCACATCGACGTCGACGATGGTCCACAATGGCGGGTAGCTGTGCGTTACGGCCCTCCATCGTACGCAGACCCTCCCGAGGAGAACTACACACTTGCTATAAAGCTGTACCTTACGGTGGTCCAGTTCGTATGGATGCATCATAGGGTCGCGAGGGAAGACGGCCGCGGGACTCGGGTCGCCAGTGAGAAGGAAAATTGCGCAGAGTATCTCGTTAGGAAGATGATCGATTGGAGGTGGGGTATAACAGGACGGCTTGCGCGTTATCAAGGACACTTTAGAAGGCGTGAGCTTGAACGACGCGGCAGGACGTACAAGGAGGACTTACGTAGAGCACGGCAGCGCGCGCTCTCCAGCTTTCCGACGGCGTAGTTGCCTTGTTCAGCACGAGCGAAGGCGGCGCGGTCACTTTGCGCGACCTGGGCAAGTTCTTGAGATTTGTGAGTATGAGTTCGTTGAACATGTTGGATGTGCCTCACCTACGTCCGTTGCAACATCGTGGGCGTCATGGGGGAACACACGCTCTATGATGAGATCGGCAAAGCTTCCAACCATTCTGACTAGTGAACGCACCTGCACACTTCGGCACATAAGCAGGATTTTGCGCGCATGGCGCATGCTCGCTCTTCTCAGTCGAGTTCATCTAATCAACGGTCAGCAAGTACTCGGATTCGTCGAAGGGACGCGTTCAACGCACCTGTCGCGGCGCAGCGCGGGATCCCTCGTCTTCGACTGTGGTTGGGGAAAGTGTTGAGGAAGTATGGTTCCATTGGGATGGAACATTGGTATATACGACGCTGCGGTGGGAAGCCTATTCATGTCGGGCAAGGCGATTGTAAACAAGAAAGGAAGGAGTCGAGATTGGGCCGCTTTTTGATGGCACGTGACAGTATTGGCCAAGCCGGTGATTGCCGCTGCTTCAACTTGCTCTCAACGACGATGACCTCGAATTTAACCCAAGCGGCTGTCCTTCCTTCGTATCATCGATCCATACTCGGATCAACTATCAGACAATGATCATTCTCTGCGCAGCTTCTCATGCTCGCGACCCCGCCTGCGCTTTAGGGCGAGGGCCAACTGGGATGCTCAAGCATGCGCATCCGCCACGTACTTTGGAAGTTCTGATCTCTTATTGAAGCCGGCCTCAGGCCGCTCATCCAGGCTGTTCTTCTGTGAGAAGTATGAGTGCTTCTTCCTCGCTTGTTGTCCTCGCCACTTTCCCAAAGGACCGCCACACAATTACCGACGCCACATACACACCCGAACACTGGGTATCTTCCCTCAGACGCCGCCGACCGTCACTTGTCTGGAATATCGCGCTCTCACGGGATTTGGCGGCACGCAAATGTGGCCCCGGGAATGTTGTTGTATGCGGCGAAGCGAGCGACTCGACAACCGACATCCCGCAGCCACTGAAGTGCCCAGGTACAATAGCGTCCCCGCTTTTTTGTTCTGCGCTATTGTACGCCGGGATCACTCGCCCACGCAAGGGCGCGCTTATAAGCTCTGCGCATTCCTTCAAACAGCATCAACACGCATTTCTTACGGACTTACGAACGGCCTGGCGCCTTCACGATTCCTTGTACGCTCACGACCTTTTCGACGTCTTGAACGCTTTACTCCTTGTCACGTCTTACTTCGCTATCGAGCACGCCTTAAAGACAGTGCGTATGCTTCCCGTGACCACATATCCCTGCTGATTACTCAAATTCCTAGTGGACCCGCACGATACGACCAACAATCCACCGGCTGGTCCGGTGCCCTCCGAGCACTCTTCCACGACGCCGCACGCGACACGGAGACAGCGGATTCGTCGCTCCATCGCACGCCACATTCATGCTCTGCGCTCGACACTGTTTCGGCGTTCTCGCGCTTCTCACGATTTCATCCTCACGAACGACAATCCCACGCACGCTACTGCTCATCCCGGGCGTACGGACGACATCCTAGATGCGATCGAGCGGCACCGCGAGACCACAGAGCAAGGCTTCAATAGAATCGCGGATGCCATCGCTCAAGCTGCACTGGGTCTCGCGGGCCACGGCGGCGGTCCTGGTGGGTTCCCACCCGGGATCGCACCAGACCCACCCGAACTCGACGACCACCAGCCATACACATCTTTCCCGACCCACGAAGCTTCAAGCCCGAACGATGATATGCTGAACTTTCCGAACCCCGACCTGGTCGGTCAACCCTCCCGCCCGCTTGTCCGCCCGCTCAGGCCTGTGTCGCCCTCGCATGAGATACGTCCATCTAACGATCCTAGGAGCCCGCGTGTCTCGCGCGATTATGACACGAATGGAGACAACGAGACGATGCAGGCCGCCGAGTCTGGATGACGCTCGCAGAGAGAGCGCGTTTCGCGCGAGCTCGCAGAAAGCGGCGCTGGCCCTTCCCATGCACCCTTGGGCAATCTAGCCCAAGCTCATGAGGTCGTCGGAGACGGGCAGCGAGATGACGCTAGAGAGGCTACCTCGCGCGAGCAGCAGGCGATCGCAGCGCCGCAGGAGGACAACACTCCTCAGGCGAGCTCTTCTCAGGAGCACTACGGCATTGGCGACTCTATCAATGCTACCGGCGCTACCTCTGGCGAAGGGGACTCGGCGTTTGTCTTGTCCACTCACGACCGCGACACTCTCAACGATATACTTGCCCATCCGGAAGCTTACCAGATAAATGTTGAGTTTCAACTCCCCGAAGGACGACCCATATCCTCAGTTGGCGCCCTCTCCCGACCCGTTACATCCGGCCTTGTACGCGCCTCTGAGTCGTACGGTACCTCTACCCGCTCTCGACCATCAGGGTCCTGGTGTCGCGCCGGCGCAGTCCGGCCCTGCCGCGTCGTCCTCCGGGAACGCGGATGCTGCGCAGACGACCGGTGCCCTGCTCTCCTTCCCCTCGCTCGAGACAAGTTCCACTCATTCCGCAAGCTCTGCCTTGCTGCACTACAGTCCTGCGGCTGAAGCGGAGGCGAGGCATTACGACGAGGGGCTTGCGAGGCGCGAGTTGGCTGCCATGATGTCGGATCCGCCTCGTCGAGTCGTTGACCAGGAGGGTGACGCGGGACAGCAGCAGCAGAGGGTCGCCTCGGAGGCCGCGTCAGCCACGCGCGGAGAAGCTCCTCAAGCATCTTCGCTGGCTCAAGAGGAGACTCCCCCGGACGACAATTTGGAGCACTCTAGCGATGTCGCGGACGAGGGTCCTGCTCGTGCTGCCCGCGACGTCAGCGAAGAAAGCTCCGACTCGACGTACATCCACTACCGCGACTTCATTGTAACAGACGGGGTCTTCCTCGGACGCAGGCTGCTGATCTCCGTTGGGAAGAAGTCGCAGCTTCCGGTCCCATCTGAGCCCTTTGATGAAGGGCTTAGGAGCCTAATTGGTGTCTGTGAAGCGCGTCAGCATGATCTCACGCAGCTTTATGTGGAGGTTCATCAAGTCCTTGTCTTTGGAGGTCAATGGGATGGCCAAGACGCGCTGGATGCTATCCTGCTTGCAATTCGGACCTACTTGAGCAGCTTCAACACGGCAGTAGTCTTATTCAAGGCATACGACGACGTGCAAGTCACCAAGGCGGCACAGCAGGCTCGACGCTCGATTGTGAAGGACTTCTCTCACCTTCACCACGTTCGGATCGAAGGAATGACCTCAGCAGCACGACTTATCACGTTTCCGATCCAGGATTTGTGCATCCTTGAGGCTCTCTTCCCCACTTCAGAGACGGATATCAAGATCCTCGTGACGCATTGCAGTGGCCGACTGGCTTTTCTGGCGGCGGGGCCTATCGATTCCCTCCAGCCAACTTACCTATCGGTTTTTGCGCATGGCTCCCCTGTTGTAGACGAAGCACGCACATTTGTCATGCACCTGAAGTCCGCGTTCCCTTGCGAGCAAGCGCTCAAGCGTGTTCCGGGAAATGCCGTTGTACATTTCACGCTCACTGACACGCGTGGGCTTGACAAACTTCGAGCCATTATGAATGCTCATCCGACGTGGACTATGCGATTAGACTGACGGGGTACATACAGCCTTTCTGGGGCTACATATTGTCTCGGCTACACTACTCTAGAGTTTGTCGTTGTACATATCATCCTGTAGTACTTTTCCGCCTCTGCATATCTTGTAGTATAGTAGATATGTGATGGAACTGAAGGACACAAGTCGAATGATTCCTCCCATCCAAATTCAGACGCCCCAGGATAAGCACATTCATACCGCACGACCTGAAGGTGACGCGTTGCCGGGCTGTGCAAAAGAGCGACTATATTATCGCCTTGACCCATCGCAGGCCAATAGACAGTGAGCATCATCAGGCGAGCAGACGACCGACGGAGCATTTTCTCTATGACAACATGCTCGATGTCCATATGCGACAAGTCGAGCCGGTTGAGCGACGGGACTTCCAATGCAGAAAAGAGCGGTGCCCAATCGTAAGGTCCACGCAATGCCAGTGCTTGTAGGCGCGGAAGGCATATTGGCGACGCCAGGGGGATTGTTCCGTTATCCTCCTCTGGGCCCCACGGCCAGTCTACATGGACGAACAGAACCTCAAGGGCGGTGCAGTTGAGGAGGATGGGGAGGAGCATTCCAGGCTCAGTGGAATATACGCCGATCTCGGTGAGTTGTCGTAAGGGGGCCGAGGAGAGACTATACTGGATGTATTGAGTGCGGTTCCAATCCAGAGCGACCAAGTGCGGGGACGTATAGAAAGACCGCCACAAGAGTGTATCCAAGCTGTTGTCGGTTACATGGATCCGCATGAACTCTATGCGGGCCCTCCTCAGTGCGATGAAGGAGCCAGACGGCAGTGAGATGAGGGGCTGCAAAGTGTGACACTCATCGCCCAATTGGATGGATATTTCGACCCATCGATGGGCGTTGGCAGCAACGAGGCGCATGAAACGAGGATCGACCCCGTAATAATCGTCGTTCGGATTCACGCTCTTGCTGATCCACAGTACGAGAGGAAGACCGGCGGAGTACTCAAGGCAGCGTTTCAATATGGCGGTAGCTCTCGCCCCCGGAAAGGTCACGTCTACGGCGGTCCACAGCGCAGGAAAGCCACGTGTCACGTGCAACCATCGAGAACAGACGCGACCGAGGAGAACCGCAGCTTTGCTGTACAGTCGTACCGCGCCCGGATACAGACCGGTGTCGTGCATATCATGATCACGGGGGAAGCCAGATGCGGGAGATGGATCGCCAGTGAGGAGAAAAATCGCGCAGAGTAACTCGTTCGGAAGGCGGTCGATATGTGATTGGACACAAGGGGACATCGGGCGTGTCGTTGTGAGCACTTCGGAGGGGGTGAGTACGAGCTATGCGGCCATACAATGCGGCTCACGTACCGAAAGGGTGAGGGAGGGCGTTCTCTGGCCTTTCGACGGCATGAATCTTGCGTCCAGCGCGAGTGTAGGCAGCGTGGTCACCTTGAGAGCCTCGCTCGAAGTCTTGCAGATTGTCAGTCAAAGTTCAAGAAATTTGAGGGTATGCCTTACCGACGCGCGCCGCGACGTTGTGAGCGTTCGAAGGGATGGTATCATCACATTTTGCACGACCTATCTAAGAGTCAGAATGATTGTTGTGATCCAGAAAGCTCGGGCTTACCAGCGTGATTCGGTCCCTGTCCCACACCCTGAGCGCCTGAAGCCCGCGCTGCCCTATTCCTCGTACTCATCACTACACAAGCTAGTCAGAATGGACTGGCTGTGGTCTCGTGAACAAATAATGCTCACCTGTAGCCGCGCTTCAACTCGAGACCGTTGCTCTCCGCGACAGGAGCGCAGTCTTGATCAAGGTGTTCAGTAAGGGCCTCTCGGCAAATGATCACTCGCTTATACGAGACCGGGGTGGGAGACCTATTCATCACGAACATGGTAATTGTGTACAAGGAAGGAAAGGGCCTAGAACGGCTGCGGAGATCCCGTCGCGGTGACAACCGGAGATGTCCGATGACAAAATGGCAAGCACACGAAATCAATGTTGAACTTCATCTCCCAGTCATCTGGCGAAGGGAGCAGCGCAGCCATCGCTGGCGCCGGAATGCCGACGCTCTGCTTCTCGGTTGGCCACCACTGACAAGACCACTGATGCAACAGTCCCCTGAGCCCTCAGGGGAAACTGATGCATCACTGGCCTGAACTCGTAGGATTGAGCTCGTAGGGCTTTGATGCATCAGCTGTTGCAACAGCCTGCTGAAAAATCTACTACAGCTACGACTACTCGGACGATGCCGTGCCCATCCCCTCCTCGGCCGTCCCCGCGTCCCCGACGTTGTCGTCGGCAGCGCGCTCGCCACCACTGCCGCCGTTGTCCCGCCTTCCCGCTCCCCGACGCGCACCCACGTGCAGCCCGCCTCCTGACCCGTTCCTTCCCACGCTCTTGCCGCCGTGCCCTCCCGCTCCCCGCCGCCCCGACGCGCGCGCTCGCTGCGTTCCCACGGTGAGCTCGTCGCGCCGTCGTCCACCCCGACCCGCGCTCGCGGACACACGTGCACGCGCGCGCTCTCGGTAGATGCCGAACGCGCGCCGAAACGTAGCCGCGGGCACGCGCGGGCTCCCCGCTCCCCTCCGCGCACACCGGCCGTCGGGTTGCGCGTACCCAGCTATTGCCGGGTACGCCAGCTCACCCGTCGGGTGGCGCTCCCCACCCCTGCTTCTGCCCACGCGCTCCCGTCGCGGCCGCCGCGGTTGCAGGAGTAAGCAGCTCGCCAAGCCAATGCCGGACGAGCCTGCTCCTTACCCCATACACTGCGTCTGCGCATGCGCGCTGACGTCGACGTTCGCGAGGTGATGCTAACGCTTGCGGAGCTGCACCACCATTGTCATGACGACGGCGCGCTCTCGCCCACGCTGGCAGCCACCGCCTTCGCGCGCATCCAGGACGCGCAAGGGAGGGGGCTGCGCAAACGCGGCGAGCAAAGCATGCCGCATTCGCATTGGCCACGTCCGCGCCGATCGTCGAGCGCATCACGTGACGTGACACGTAGGTGACGACGTGGCCGCGCACGAGCGTAGCGGGCGAGGGGGTACGTGGAGGGTGCGGGGAGGGACGTGCGCCGGAAGGGACGCGTGCACGGCTGCGGTGGATGCCCAGGCGAGATGGCGATGGTGAGGTAGGCGGGCAATGCCCTGACGTCGGCCATGCGCACGGATGCGCTCTTGGGGTGAGGAGGCGGGAATACGCAAGAGCGGAGGGTCGGACGGGGGCGCAAGGGAGGAGGCGGTGGAGGGCGAAGTGCTCGCCAAGGCGAGCGGTGGACAGCGGTGGTGATGGTGGTGGTCGAGACGAAGAGGCGGCGCGCCGCAGCAACCGATTTTTTCCGGCCTTGGCACGTGGTCCGGAAGCGCGGCCCGGCGAGCCGCGCCTCGCCGCCCTTTGCCACTGCTGCCAGTCCTCGCAATCACCACAATTTTCCAGCTACTTGAACAGGGTGCCAAAGCAAGGGGGGCTTCTAGATAGAGTGCTTGCTGAAGTACCAGCTAATATAGGAGTCCTGCAAAATCCGATATTTGCTTGACTACCCCAGATCTCGCTTTTTTCTGGATTTCCGTACCTATTCAATGTAGGAAGACATCGAAAACATTGCTTACTCACAGAGTAGTAGTAGAAAAACTATGTGAACTGACTCCTGTTACGAAAAACCTCATTCTGCAGATGATATTCGTGAGTTGGGGCGCCAAGGCATGCCGGGCCGAGATCCGGCTCGTGCTCGACGTCGCGCTCGACGGCAAATAGAGCTTCGCGATGGACGCCCGTCGCCTCGGTTTCTGCATAGACGTGTAGAGCGTCCTTGAAAACAGGGCATACCGGGTTCAAACCACATTTGTTATGCATAAAACACGCTCAGAAATATGAATCTCGTCATAGTCAGCGAGCAATTGAGCACATTCTGCTCTTTCATATCTCACCAAGCACTTGAGTTGCTTTGGGACCTCCTCTCACTGCCCCCCTGCAATTCTGAGCCAAGTACTGAGCTAATGAGGCCTCACTCTGTATATAGCTGTACTGGAATGCAAGTAAGAAGTATGTATGCCCTTTGAATTGGGACATTGTTCCTACTGCAGGGCATCTAGAAGTATGGCTACATATGAATTTGAGTATATTGCATGTATCCCCTTTGCTATCCAAGCTGTAGTGGCAGGAAATATATCTGTTTGAGTAGCTCTACATGAGTTTTATGCCGCTTAAAGCCGTCGATCTATCCTGGTCACGCGCTCCTTCACAGATCTTGTCCCGAGTACTAGCTGCACTTATCAAAATTCAACGTTACTCATTATGCTATAGCAAAAGCAGCAGTACATATATCGCATATAGCACTGATATATACTCTACATTTGGGTGCGGGCAGACAAGAGGCACGGGCAGGAGGTGTGGACAGGAGAACGGGGCACACGCGCGCGCGGAACGACGCGTCGTCGGCAATTGCCGAGCACGTGATCGCGCGGAGTGAATTTCCGTCCGCAGCCGATCATGCTCTTCGCTCTCAACCACCACCATTCCTGCGCGTCGCTCGGTCAGCTACGTGCGAGGTGAGCACCCAGTGCTCATCTCGTCCTGCTCCTCTCTCCCTCCTCGCGACCGCCACCCGCGCGCCCTTCCTGCCACGTCATCGCCGACGTCCAATGACGCCGGCGCTGAGCAGGCTGTATCACTCCTGACCACCGACCACCGCGCTCGCTACAGCCGCCATCCGCGTGTCGGGCGCGACATGGACGCAACATGAGCCGGCCTCCCACTCCCCATTCCATTCCATGCCCTCGCCACGAACGTGTGTCCGCTCGCACCGTCAACGTGGTCGCCATGGCGACCACGTCGTGGCCGCCGCTGTCCGCGCGCGCATAATTGCTCGTTGTCGTCGCCACTATGGCGATGATAGCGCAGCAACTCGCGCGTCGCCTCGCTTCGTGATGTGTCCCGTGTTCTGGCGCTGTCCGAGCCGCGCATGTGATAGCCGCATTGGTCGCGGCCACATGCGACACGTCGCGAGCTGCTCGCTCGCGCGTGTCCACATGTACCGGGCCGGTGTGCACTGGGGCTGAGCTGCGCGAGCGCGGCGCTATCCGACGGGCGAGCTGGCGTATCTGGCAATGGCCGGGTATGCGCAGCCCGACGGCCGGTGCGAGTGGAGGGGAGCGCGCGCGTGCCCGCGGCTGCGTGTCGGCGTAGTTTCGGCATCTACCGAGAGTGCGCGCGAGAACGGTGAGCTTGCGAGCGCACGTGCTATCGCAAGCGCGGGGCAGGGTGGGCGACGATGCGGCGAGCGGGAGGCGGAGGAACGCGTCGTGAGCGCGTGCGGCAGGAGAGCGGGACGGCGCGGCAGGAGGAGCGTGGGAAGGCGCGGGATCGGGAGGCGGGCTGCGCGTCGGGGAGCGGGAGGGCGGGACGACGACGGCGAGCGCGCTGCTGGCGGCGATGACGGGAGCCCGGCGATGACCGAGAACGTAGGCGGGGACGGCATTTTCCGAGTAGCTGTAGCTGTAGTAGCTTTCTCAGTCAGTTGTTGCATCAGCTGATGCATCAAGGCCCTACAAGCTCAATCCTACAAGTTCAGGCCAGTGATGCATCAGTTTCCCCTGAGCCCTCAGGGGACTGTTGCATCATTCATAGGAACTGACCTCGGTTGGCTGGGCAAGAAGCCAGCGATACTTCATGTGACCAAAGTGTGATGGTTCAGACGCGCTGATGCCGGAGACGAATGGAGACAAAGTAATGACCGCCTTTCTTCGCTGCACTCGACTGAATTCTCTAGGTCGAATGACTGATGGAATACTACACCTTCAATGACACGCCTCCATCTCCTACTCTTGCCTCAGCATCCGGCAGCTTTGCCGGGAAGACCAGATATGTGGCCCCGGGCGTTTTGTTCTCTCCGCCGAGAGTGTTTCCTACGGGCATGACCGGCTTTTACTCGGACAATTGGGTGCATGAACGAGAAGAATAGGGCATATGCTTATTGTTCGACCTTATTGTCGGCCAGAATATCTCGCACGAGGGCAATCGCGCTTATAAACTCAGCACTTTCCATCCAGTAGCACCAACTAGTACTTCACGGAATCACGAACGGCCTGGCACCTTCACGACCGCTCAGACGCTCATCGACGTCTTGAACGACTTTTACTTGCTGCTGCATCGTGGTTTGCTCTTACGCACGCCTCGTACGACAGTGCGTATCCCTTTTGTGACCCTGTGTACCTGCTAATCTCTCCAAAATCCAGTGGACCCTCGACAGACAACCAACACCGCACCGGCTGGTCCAGCGCCCACGGTGCATCTACTCACGACACCGCCTGCGACCAGGAGACGGGGCGTCCGCGGCAACCTTATGCGCCACATACGCGGCGCAGGCACAGCTCTGTTCGACATGCTCCTTCCCCGCTCCTTGCGTGACCCGATTGCCACGAACACAGCCATCGACTATATTGCGCAGACCACGCAAACTCTGGTAGCCCTTGTAGACGGCGTCCTGCACGAGCTCGAGGAGACGAATCACATCTTGCGGCATGGCGCCCACACGACGCCGCCTCAAGCTAGAGAAGAGTATGCGGGCCATGGCGACGGTGAAGAAGATTTACACCAAGCGCGCGACGACGACAACGTTGGAGACTCTCAAACCAGCCCCGCAGTCACCCGTATCATCTATCCGCCTTCTTCCGCTTCAGGCG
Organism: Pleurotus ostreatus/Saccharomyces cerevisiae fusant; assembly: GCA_024196135.1. NCBI lineage: Eukaryota > Fungi > Pleurotus ostreatus/Saccharomyces cerevisiae fusant. Next base: position 1,209 of record JAMQCK010000306.1, on the reverse strand, counting down.
CCCATCCCACGCCAGGGCCATCCATCACCAACGCGCCGTCCCACGAATATCCAGGTGCTTTGCCGACCATTTCCACTGTCAGTAGCGCGCCCACCGTACCTCAAGTATCGCCGGGTCCTGCTACTTCCGTGAACTGCACCATGCTACGTCGCAAGCCTTGCAAGCGAGATGACCTGCAGGCAGCGGTGAACGGACTTGCGGCGGCCGCTCAAAGGCCGTCTGACGATGGAGACACGGAACAGGATTCCCACCAGCGATTTACGGAGGGGGCCATTCGCGCGGTCCAGCGCGGCGCCGAAGCGGAACAGCAGCAGCCTGCGTCTACTCAGCCTGGATCCTCTGCGCAAGCAGCAGGTCCTCACTATTTCTCTCGCGCACCTCATCAGTCTTCCTCTGACAACTCCAACGAGTCCTCCCGTGGTGGCAGGCTGCTAGCAAACGCTCTGAGCGGCGCGCTCGGCGAAGGAGACTTGACGCGTCTTCAGTTCTCGGACACGGTGATTAAAGACGGTCCTTTCATCGACCGCGAGCTCTTCGTCCGTATCGGGACGAGGTCGCAGCTGGGAGACTTTGCCCTCTTTGACGCAGGGCTAGAGAAAATTATTCGCGCTTGCAGCGCTCGTCGCTTCGACATCACTCGACTTCGCCTGGAATTCCATCAATCTTTGGTTTCCGGTGGCCCCTTCAATGATGGGGACGCACTCGATATAATGACGCTCACTCTCAAGCCATTCCTGCCCTATGTCCGCACCGTCTCTGCACTCTTCGTCAAACCTGACAAAGTGAATTTGTTCGGTAGAGCGCAGAAATCGGTGAGCGATAGCTTCTCGCACCTGCACCATTTGCGACTGGAAGGCAAGACATCTGCCGCGCGATTGTCAAGCTTCCCTTTGGGAAAGCTGCGCATTCTCGAGATCTTGACGAGCATAAGCGAGGTGGACGTGCAGGCTCTGTGTAAGGGGACTTGTGGATTGTTCCTATTTGCTCGTGTTTGGATGTGGACTGATGGTATTTGTACTTATTGATTTCTTTTTCTTTTTCTCCATCACATGACCGTGGCCGCAGTAGTTATGGGCGTCACACGCAGAGGCACACCTTAGACTTGTTTTCTTTGGTTGTCCCCTCTGCAGGTGCGCCCCTTCTCAGTTGTATTATATAGGATATTTATCTTTGGTTGTCCCCTCTGCAGTTGTGTGCGCCTCTGGGAGC